>BQNB010064195.1:0-35410 GCA_026074375.1 Tanacetum coccineum
ATAAAAAAAATACTCGTCGCGATGGTGTATTTTTTGTCGTGTGGCGATTTACCGTTTGTAAGATATTTTATTTTTAAAAAAGAAGTGAAAAGTGGGTTTTTTTATTTTTGATGAAAAAATAAATGGTTGAGATTGATTCATTGGATCTATGACAAATAATGGGTCTATTTTGATCTTAACTCTTCTTTTTTTAAGGTAGAATAACTCTAAACAATAATTACAAGAATAATCAATTTTAATAAGCGATAGGCATTCCCAATTCCCAAACAATCAATAAAGAGCGGGGTTCTAAATAGCGCCGTTGTAGCGCGCTATAGCGCGAGGCGTAGCCTCCACGTTACGAAACAGGCCAAGGCGTCGCCTTTAGGCGTGGCGTGCAATAAAGCGTGATAAAGCGTGATATAGCGCGCTATAGCGCAAGGCGTGGCGCGTTTTTTTGAAGCTTTTAAGAGATTTATTTTTTTTTGAATTTTTTTAAAGATATTTATTGGACTTGAGCTTATTTACAAGTATTTATGATTTGGGTTGCATGAGATTCGTGCTTAGTAACTCTATAACTCAATTTTAAGCCTAGTAGCTAATTACTATTGACCACTCAATAAATATTTTTTGCCGCTTTGAGTCACGCCTTAAAAACGTTATGACGCAACGCCTCACGCTAAAGCTTGAGGCTTGACTATGCCGCTACGTCACGCTTCACGCTATTTATAACCTTGATAAAGAGCAACAAAACAACAAATAAGAATGAAGCATACTATCTCTTATACAATTTATAATACAGTAACAAAACACTTTTTAAGCAATGAACTAAAGCTGCCATTCACTTTAAATTCACCTTTATTCACAGATCAAATATACTTGGATCATGACTACATTTCTTTTTTGCAAAATTACATTGTAAACCATTTATGTAGCAACATCCTCACATAAAGCTACAAGATCCTATCACATTTAAGCATCATCATAAGAAAAATATCACTTAGTGCTAGTTCATCCAATCAGTGACTACATTTCCACAATCAAAACAGTCACAAATAACCTCTAATCACAACTGATATTTGAACTGAATGAGAGGGTATCATCACTTATATGAACTCTACCATATAGTATCAATAACTCTATGGATATTTAAAAATTTTGGATTACATTTCCCCTTTATAAGATTATCTCAAAATCCAATGCAACTACACTTCACAGAAGGTTTTAAGATCCTATCACAAAAAGGCATCATCAAAATTTTTAAGATCACATAAAGATTGATCCAACCACTACCTTTAGTGGATTCATAATCATTTGACAAATCAAGGTAGTCCCATCTTTCATGACTCACCTTATTTATCATAATGATTAAAAATCATATCATGTAGCCTTCAAATGCATATCTTCCCATTTTGAATTCCATATATCAGTAACTTTTAGGATTGCTATTGATTTTTTAACCTTCAAACTCATTATCTAAGTTGAACATTATGACAGATTATTCTAACTAATGTTTCTTCATTTTTCTTCTCAATTTTTAAACATCTTAAGTTCCTTTCTTGCCATATGAAATAAATAGTAGCAACGAGAATTAATCTATCCACTATGCTCCAAATATTGTTCTTAAAAGGTTGCATTGCCTTAGTATTCACTATAGTCATTAAGTCATTTTGTATTCCATTTTCTTTCATCTTACTCCAATTCTTTCTTGAGTATCCACAGCTGAAAAACAAGTGTTTATGAGAATCCATACAACTCTTACATAGACTGCACTGATAAGGATTATGTGAATGCCATAAACTCAGTTTGTCTTAGTGTTAAAAGTTTTCCATGGATAGTAAGCCATAACAAGAAAGCATGTCTTGGGTTAAACTGTGTAAAGCATACCCATGCAATGTCATAAAATATTGGTCCTCTTGAATGTGATATATGGTTTATTAAGTTAAACTAATCACATTCCATGGCAACAAAGTGATGTTTTAAACAAATATGTAAATGATATTAAGAACAAGTTTAAAACGTACAGAAGTAACTTTTCAACGTATAAATTCTTATTAGAATAAATAAATAATCTATGACACACTTTGCTTGCGGAATAGCAAAGTGGTTGAATGACAATTGGGGTGATCTCCTCTACAACTTAAACTCAAACCTAAGTTACAAGTTTAAGTACAAACTATTTTAACCAACACTTGAGGCTTCAGCTCCAGTGGTTCTGTTAGTTTGTTTTAGGGGTAAAAATGCTCTTCAATGTGTTTCACATTAACTGGAAGAGATGCCTTTTACTCCCACATCTTATTCCTTTTATAACCAAGGAATTAGGGTTTACAAAGTGTTACCTAGGACACATGTCATGCATTAGATGGGTTGTTGAAATACCATTTAATGCACACATACTTTAAGATACTAGGTACGGTCCTTTAGGGAAAGTTGTACATCTATACCAACTTTAGAAGTATTCATTCCCAAGGAGATATGCTTTATTCTTTTTGACATAAAGCAATCTTTTTCCCGCCTTGTAAACCTTCTAGAAGAGAAACATTTCGTTTCAGCTTATTAGAGGAAATCGACATCGTTCAGCTTGGCATTGCCAACCAAGCTAAATTGAAGCTCTTGCTAAGGTCTTCTTCAGTTTCTGAACTGCCACATAAACTGAAGTGAAGATGCTGCTTGATCTTTTAAGTACCTGAAAAACTGAAGCTTGACTGTCTTCAGCTAGACTACACTTAGGATATTTTATGTTTAAATCTACTAAGAGACTGAATGGCTCAGAACTGACCCAACAATCTCCCCCTATTTGAATATACAAATAGCCTAAGTTAAAATCATTTGTAAGTGAGCAAACAACTTCTTCTTACAAACTGATAAATATAGAACAACATATACTGATAAACATTCATAACAAATTTCATTACAATACAATACAAAAGATAAGTTATTACAAAATTTTACAATTACTACTGCCTTAGTTGTTCAATGACCCTTATTTGCTTGAGGGGTTTCAGGTTCCTCTTCTCAACTTCAGCAACTAGGAAGGTACCAAAGGTCTTAGCAAGATCATGTTGATTAATTATCCCAAGAAACATATAGTCATAATATGAACGATCAAATAACATTAAGCATAACATTAAAACTTACTTGATACGAGAGATGAGATCACCATGAACGAAGAACACGGGTAGGATGGAGATCTTTTACTTAATTCTCTCTTCTTAGTGATGGATCGTAATGTTTGTGTGTATTTTTATGAGGTGAATAATCTCTATTTATAAGAGAGGTCAAGCAGGGATCAACTCCTAATTTAGGTATGCGATGTGCTGTCGTGATAAGCGTACAATTTATATTGATTAAACCAAACCACGTTTTAATAATTTATAATAAGCCCGTTTTAATTATATCCCTAAAAAACAACACTTTAACAGGCAGGACGCCGAAATCGGTGGACGTTTCGAGGTAAGTAGGATGTCAAACTCTAAAGAGCGAAGGTCCTTTAACCCTTATATTTCAATCAGTATTTTAATATAAACAAATTAATCTAGTTAGATTCTAATTACTTGTTAAACCAATGCTAAAACCTAGTTCTAATGATAATGAGAGAGTGGTTTTCAGCCTGAGAGAACTGGCTCATGTGTTATGGAGGACAAAAATCAATTATCACAACACAATAAACGTGCAAGAAGACAATCCAGAAGATAAAAGATCTGGAACAAGCCAAATGATAGAAATATTGTATTAGCCATATCAAATCCGATTAAAAAGTTGTGTTTGTTTTGTTTATAGAGATGCAATGATTACTTATACTCGAAGCGGCGATATCATATCTTCTTAAACTTAAGGCTAGGAACAACATCCTAAAGACCTAGACCGTTGAAATCCTGTTCAATCAACTTAACATATCCCCATATTAAAGCACATAAGCCTTTTGTTTAATATATTAGATCTATTCTAGGGAATTTTGTTTTTTGTTTTAAAGCAATGGTGATCCTTGTTCAACCCTAAAACCCTAAGCCTATCGGGACTTTACCTACTTACTATTTGACGGTATTTTATATACTGGTAGTTTACTGTTTAAGTCCTTACCAATTAATTAAAAACATACGGGTCACCTGTCGGTCCAACTAAGCTCATAATTTAAAGGCAAAGATAGAACATTATTCGTGATCCTATTGGTCCAGTAATATAAAACACGATATGGAGAGCTATCCCAAAATCTAGATTACTTCTTAGGTATCACTAGACCCAGTTGAATGATAGGTCGCATATTCAAACATGTAAACAAGTATTAGGTGATAAACATAATTAAACAATCAACGATAAATTAAGTAATCGGATTAAAACAAACCAAACATTAGATCTTTATTAAGATGGTTAATACTCAAGGGTATTAGCCCATAACCATTGTAATTATACAAGCGTGATCAAATAACCAAGGTAAACTAAACGTTTTACCGAACGCCTAAAAACCGAACGATACCAAAAATTAAATGATTACAAAGTATGAGGAATTTAACAAGTAGTCTTCTATAAATCGTAATCCGATGCTTGACTTTGGCTCTCTTCTTCTCTTCAGAAAACGACTTTATGTTGTATGATATAGAGAATATGACTTTGCACACTCAAAACTCATTTTTGAGTCTTCTATTTATTGCTTCTGAAAATTGATGGCTACGTCGTATTGAATGAGGTCAATACGGCGTATAAGGGTAATTTCCTTAGAGTGCGCGCTACGTTCACAATCAATCAAATATATCTTTCCCCCATTTATATGTATTACAAGATCTCTGAATGTTTATCCAGTTGGATACGGCGTATGTAGATAAGCAAGATACGTCGTATAGGGAATTGAACAAACGCGTTTTCTTGTGAAGTCCGGGCACTGATACGCCGTATCTTCTTTTCTGGATCTTTTTCATGAGATACGGTCTTATTGAGCAGGAAATTCGAAGCAATTCTTCTCGCAAATTTTTCATCGTTCCTTTAAGCTCAAAAGTGCGTCGTTTTAGCAGTGTCTTGTACGATATCACTCTCGTAATTACTGCCTATTTACACTTTAAGCAATTAAGGTAACGCGATTCTTGCAATAGTTATGTATAAAAATGGATAATTTATTCAGGATATATGATAGTATAAAATGTAGCGTTATTTGAGTGTCATCAAAGATATCCCAACTTGCAATCCATTTACTTGTCACCTCTATAGGTAGACTCTTTAGAATTTATAGGGAAAATGATATTTTTAACCGGAGAAAACGTTTCTTTAAAGGGATTTTTCCGTTTAAGCATTTCTTTTCGTTTTAATCACGAATTGTGTACAAGATCAGCACCTCACGAAATATGAGAAATGAAAACAACTCTAGTTCACAAAATAATCTGGGTTTGATTGCAAAACATTTATTTGGTAACGCTCATTTGCCTTTTCGGCCGTGATTAGTTTTATATCATATGCTTGGCATTATGGATTCCAACTATCTCCCACTCTACTAGAGATAAGGAACGATAAAGACATGTCGCAAAAAGGTTAAATGGCACTTCTTAAATTAGGCTTAAGGTTGATCATTCTAACAATCTTTCACCGAAAGTACCACACCAACAAGGCACTTGAATCATACATACATAGGCCCGTTAATGAAGTAATAGACAAGTTTATTCGACTCACATCCTCATGCGAGTTGAAGCTATAGGGTTAGATGAAGAACGAATTAGGGGTTGGGATCTTCTACCCTCTTTCACCCAAGTAATTAAACCAACAAGTGCTGAATCACGATTACATGGCTCGTTTTAACGACGGAATAGACAGGCATTTGACTTCGATTCGTCAACTCGTTCGCAGTAAAAAACCTCTAAGGCTAGGTTGCTTAGGATAAGTAGAATGTAAATTGATTCGTTAAATAGAAATTCACCAAAACCTAAAAGATTGAGAACTTTGGACAAGATGAAATGGTATTACGAGTTGCTTTGTAACTTTTTTCGAACCCCTTTCCATGATAAAGACTAGTGAAATATAACAAATGCCTCTCGATCATAGAAATGACAAAGACAACTAAGTTGGCATTCCCATAACGGTCAAACTTCCCATTCATCTCAAAACTTTAAGTACTTTTACAAAAATTAGGATATCTGGCCCACTTTATACACAACTTCCAATCGTTGATCTTATTCCACATATCAACGAATAATCGTTCCTTCATACAGCGTATTTCATGCGGTTTTAGTTGCTGCGTGAACCTTGGATGTCTAATCTCGACTACTCAATTATTCCTCCTACTTTTTTTGATGCATTTTTTATTTTTGTTTTACATTTATTTTTCAAAATAAAATCTCAGGTGCAAATTTTCATCATAGTCTATTCACTCTAATCATTATCTTCACGTGTCCGGATATTTTTGTCTTTGATACACTTATCGCGGTATTGGACATTTAGATACTTAATCGCGGCAAAGCAGCTAGAGAAAATAAGGCTCAACGAGCTAACTATTTTTCCCATCTGCATTGTGCAATATTGTCCCGACCCCGTAAACCGCAAGATAGAAAATTTCACTTTGACCAACATGAGAAAATTACACCAACCAACTTTACGCGCACGCGCTGAAGCAATAGCAACTTGATTAGTAGGCTTAATCTACAGGGTTAAGCTAAGGTCGGTATAAAGGTGTAACAAAATAGACATTTGGTTGGTGAGAATAAAGCACAGGAATTGGGGCTCACAGGTATTTCTAGGGAGATCTTACTTCTTATAAAGTGAGTATCGTACAGAATCAGGGTTACACGGGGTTTAACTAACCAGATTGTTAGTTAGTTAATTTTAAACTTTAGGCTTTTTTGTGTATTTCTAGAAAATTTACCAGTTAAACATGTTAACTCCATCTTGAAGTCACCAGTCAGTACAGACATATCGTTGTAGGTCTCCTAGTAGATTGTTAAACACCAAATGTTTCTACAAGTCCACCTACATCTACTCGGCTACACTGCATATTATTTTTGCTCTGGCATTTTTGTTTGTTAAACTGTTGTGGTGTGTTGCTGAACAAGAGTCTACGAAGGGACGATTATAGTGCGCCGATTAGACACTACAAGGCTACCTAAGTCCTTGTCGATTAATGTAACATGGTGCAAACTAAATAGTGTATAACCTGTGTGTCACGTTTTACGATCGACGGGTGAGGCAACTTTACCGGTGAGGGAAACCTTGTCTAATGCTTGACCGAAAGTACCTAACTCACCGTTAAGAGAACTGTGCTTTTTTGATCACTTATTGTTAACTATTTTTTTTAAATTTTATTACAAGTTGGGTTTTTTAGGGAAAAAAATTGGCGCAGTTTCTATTATATATTAAAAACTCGACGAAAAATACATTCTGAATACTGCCTGCCGGGATAGATACCCAAAATTTGGCCAAAAATGGCCAATCTGAGTAATCGTCGATTAATCCCGCCTTGACTAGTGTATCACAATCTAAAGGTATTGATTTCGACCGCTGCGCGGTCTAAGATTTACGATTTTTTGCTAACGCATTGATTTGTTTTAGTATAACGTATTTGTAAACGGATGTTAGGCTTAATTCTGTCACAAAATTTTGGTATTATAGGGATTATAGTGCGAGAGGTCTATTGTTTGAACTATGTGTTATCGTTTTTTTTACAAAGTTAGTTATGCGTAGAGTTTTTTTTGTTAATTTGGCAGATTAATTTTAAGTCATATGTTATAGCATATTGATTGTTGGGTTTAACTAACCAGTGTAGTTAGTTAATTTTACAACATTTAGGCTTTTTGTGTATTCCTAGAAATTTACCAGTTAAACATGTTACTCCATCTAAGTCCATAGTACTCATCGTTGTGGTCTCTAGTGATAAACCCAAGTTCTAAAGTCCACTACATCATCGGCACACTCATAATTTTTGTGGCATTTTTAACTGTGTTGCAAAACAAGGTCTACAAGGTCGATTAATCGCCGATTAGACACTACAAGGCCACCAACCTTGCCGATTAATGTAACATGGTCAAACAAATAGGTCAACCGTGGTCAACGACGATCGACGGTGGTCAAACTTTCCGGAAACCTTCTAATCTTGCCGAAAGTACCTAAACTCACCGTAAACTTGCTTTTGATCACTTATATTAACTATTTAAATCTATTACAAGTTGTTTTTTAGAAAAAAATTGGCCAATAATATCTAAAACTCGACGAAAATACACAAAACTTGCCGGAAATACCCAAAATTTGCCAAAAATGCCAATCTGATTAATCGTCGATTAATCCCGCCTTGACTGATCACAAGCTACAAGGTGATCGACCGCCCGGCTAACGATTTACGATTTTTGCAACCATGATTTTTAGTAAACGTTTGTAAACGGAATAGGCTTAATTCTCACAATTTGGTATTAAGGGTTATAGTGCGAGAGGTCATGTAACTAGTAACTTTTACAAAAGTTATGCTAATTTTTTTTTAATTTGGCATAATTTAAGCATATAGCATATTGATTGTAAAAGAAAAGACAAGCATGCGTTCTAATTCTCCATCCCTCCACTTAAATTATACAACGTCCTCATTGTATAGATAAAACAGTTAAAGAAAATAGGAAATAGAATTAGAACGAGGAACTCCCCTGATATGTTGCTCGGGGTGATTCTACAATTTGAGTTATTGAGCAAAAGTGTGTTGACGAGGCGTCAGAATGCTCGTACGAGTTCAACACATGTATTTTTTAAAGTATACCATATCGTCGATTTCTTTACATCAAGGTCTTGCATAAAAGTTTAGAAGACAAAAGTGCAATTCCTATCTTGGTTATACAATGGTTACAATGCAGGAAAACAAATAAACACACCGTACAGGTAGTCAATACGCCGTATCCCAAACCCAAGGATACGCCGTATTGCATCCTGTAAAAATAAATGTTTTAAAGTTTTGCAGAAATTAAAGACTGATAACGTCCAGAGACGTTCGTTACGACGTATCCATAGAGGTTCGATACGCCGCACTGAGTATCTAGGAAGACATACTCAATCAAACAATTAAAATTACAATTTTCAAGCAATTAAAAACAATCGGGTTGTCTCTCGGTAAGCACTTTGCTTTCAGACAGTCTTTAAGTTAGACTTTTTCTTTTCTTTGCTTCATTCATCGCATGCCTTTGTCACGAGCCATCCTTCATCCATAATGCGAAAAAGTTCTCGATAAGATTGACATGTATCAGTGTTGGTTTTTGAATGGTCAGAGCACTCGTGTTCTTTAATGGCAACATACTCATCCTCAGCATCGAATGAGTATTTTATCATCTCGAATCTTCTAACACGGCAGGTTGATGGATCATGATGTTCCTTCTTATGTTCCTGATTGTCTTGAGTATAACCGACGTTGTCTTCTCCATAATTCCTACCAAAGATACGGTTAATATCAAGATAAGCGTCATAAGCTCTTTCAGTTTTGGCGTTTGCATACGGTCCCTGGCCGTAACGAGTTAATGGGGCGACTTCATGAGCATTTACCTTCCACCAACATTCTTCCAGTTTCACTAATACATCATGATCTAGTTCGTGGAAGCTCTCAAAACTACCTTTCAACCATGTGCATAATTTCATTACTCCGAGAGTTACATCCCCCCATGATCCTTCAACTTTGGCTTTGTGCATTAAGGCCTCTACTTTTAACTTTCCATCAACCAATTTATCATACCATTTGTGATCCTGGAAATAAGTCATGCATCTGACTCGAACCATCCCCAATAGTTCTCCTCCGTTATAAAACCCGTCGATATCTCAACTACATGTGGGCCATTTAGACATCCTATTTTTGAAACGATATGGTTCGCATATGTGATCACATAGTTGATATGGTACCCGTTATCTGACCATGGTTCCTCGAGATCCCCCATTATATTCAACTCATACCCCTCGTAAGTCTTGATTCCTTGAATATCGAAAGTAAACATATTCGTGTCGATTTTAAGGAGATAGTTGAAATCATTGAATGCTTTACACAAGGGTGTCTCATAGTCAAATAAATTGCCTTCGATCTTGAGGTTTTCAGCAATATCGTCAGGGTCATCACTTTCATCAGCTTCCATCTCTTCATTGTCATCAGAAAGTTGGTAGAATTCTTGAACGAACTTTTCTACCAAATCTTCTCAAGTAGTAACTGAGCCAATACAATTCTTTTTAAACCATTCACTTACGGCTCCTACGAGTGAGATAGGGAAGACGCTAAGCCTAAATTGATCCTGAGTTAGCCCTTTTACTTTAAGTGGCCCAACTACTTCGGGAAAATTATCAATGTGTTTAAACGCGTTTTCTCCAATTATTCCATTAAAAGTATTATCACGTATTTTTACTAAGAATGTTCCTTGTATTTCAACAAAACTCTTCTCAACCATTCTTCCTTCGTAACTCTTTTTTTCGTCGAACAGTTTCTTGAAAATAAGCAAAAATGATCAGTATGATGTGCCCTTAGGGAAGAGAACACATAAAGCAGGATAGGAAACCAGAATATGAAAAATTGCGACTGTTGATTTGAATACACTGTATGGGTCTATTGAAGGTCAGTACGCCATATTGAGTTTACAGAATACGCCGTATTATTTGGAAGAATAGATATGTTGTTTAGACTGCATCAATCAATACGCTATCTGAGTAGAAGGTTTGATACGCCGTATCCAACTGGTAGATACGGCGTATCAGTTGATCTACCAGAACAGAGTACTTTGAAAAGAATTAAATAATGCTGGAATTTAAACAAACAATTAAACACACAATGCAATTAAATACAAACAGAATTAAATTATACTAATTAAATTATTCTAAGCTAATGGTTAGAAATACTAATAAAATTAAAGGTTAAATTTTTTCACTCTCCGGCAGCGGCGCCAAAACCTTGATTTGCTGTCGTGTAGGGTCAATTTATTGATTACCAAGTTTTAAATTTATATTTAGCCGACTTATTCTAAAACAACACTTTAACGGGCAGTGTACCCAATCGGGTGAAGTTTCGTGGTAAATAGGGTGTTGAACACTAAGAGTGAGGTCGTTAACCTTATATTATATCAGTATTTTAATTAATCTAGTTAATTCTAATTACTTGTTAAACATATGCTAAACCTAGTTCTAATGATAATGAGGGTTTTCAGCCTGAGAGACTGACACAGGTTTTATGGTGACAAAAATCAATTCAAAACACAATAAATATGCAAGAAGACAATCAGAAGATAAAAAAGCAGTACAAGCCAAATGATAGAAAACCGTATTAGCCATATTAAATCCGATTAAATGCTGGTTTGTTTGTTTAGTGCAATGATTACTTATCTCGAAGCGGCATATCATTCTTAAGACTTAGGCGGGACATCATTCTAAGACCTAGACACGTTGAATCCTATCACAATTAACGTATCCGCATAAAGCATCATTTTAGTTTAATTATAATCTATCTAGAGATTAAAGCAATGGTGACCTTGTCAAACTCTAGCCCATCGAGACTTTACCCGCTTACTGTTTGATGGTATTTTATATACTGGTAGTTCACTGTTCAAGTCCTTACCAATTAATTAAGAACATACTTGTTGAAACATACGTGTCACCTATCGGTCCAACTAAGTTCATAATTTAAAGGCAAAGATAGAATATTATTCGTGATCCTATTGGTCTAGTAATATAAAACACGATATGGAGAGCTATCCCAATATCTAGATTACTTGTTAGGTGTCATTAGACCTAGTTGAATGATAGGTCGCATATTCAAACACGTAAACAAGTATTAGGTGATAAACATAATTAGACAATCAACGATAAATTAAGCAATCATATTATAACAAACCAAACATTAGATCTTTATTAAGATGGCTAATACCCGAGGGTATTAGCCCATAACCATTGTAATTATACAAGCGTGATAAAATAACCAAGGTAAACTAAACATTTTACCGAACGATACCAAAAATTAAATGATTACAAGAGTATAGGAATTACACAGTGTCTTCTATAAAATCGTAATCGATGCTTGACCTTTGGCTGCTCTTCTTCTCTTCAGAAAATCGACTTTTATGTGTATGATATAGAGAATATGACTTTGCACACTGAAAACTCGTTTTTGAGTCTTCTATCTATAGTCTTTGAAAATTGATGGATACGTCGTATTGAATGAGGTCAATACGGCGTATAGTGGTAATTTCCTTGGAGTGCGCACTACGCTCACAATCAATCAAATATATCTTTCCCCATTTATATTTATTACAGGATCTCTGAAAGTTTATCCAGCTGGATACGGCGTATGTAGATAGGCAGGATACGCCGTATAGGGAATTGAACAAACGCGTTTTCTTGTGAAGTCCAGGCACTGATACGCCGTATCTTCTTTTCTGGATATGGCGTATTGAGCACAAATAAGCAATCTTCAAATATCATCGTTTAAGCTCCAAAAAGTGCGCCTTTTAGCATGTCTTCACAAATCACTTCGTAATTACCGCAATTTACAACTTTAAGCAATTAAGTAACGATTCTTGCAATAATTAAATAAAATTGGATAATTTATTCGGGATAAATGATGGTATAAATGTAACGTTATTTGATGTCATCAGCATGATTATGTAATCATTACCATAATTCATTACCTAGATATTATCTCTTAAGGAAA
Source organism: Tanacetum coccineum (assembly GCA_026074375.1). NCBI lineage: Eukaryota > Viridiplantae > Streptophyta > Magnoliopsida > Asterales > Asteraceae > Tanacetum > Tanacetum coccineum. Next base: position 12,599 of record BQNB010064195.1, read on the forward strand.
TTGGATCTCCCATCAAGATACAATATCCTACGGAGTTTTATTATGGTAACTAAATATTATTTAATTACTCTTAATATTACCCATATAAATCAACAATATATAATATACAAATATACTAATGCATTAAATAGGTTAGAACACAATTTTAGAGAAATATTTAATATCGAAATATGATATTTTGCTAACATTCTCCCACTTGTCCGTATACCTATTTATGCTTTGTACTAGTTAATATTGGCCAAGTTATTGATTTAATAAGTTCATCATGATCAAGTAAAATTGCAAAACAGCATAATCACTTGTATCACAGTTAATGCAGGACCTCTACCGATTATACAACTAGCTTTTCTAAATGAAGAATGGTTATCATAAGCTATAATGAATATGAATGGAGAAAGAGACATGATGGTAATAAAATAAAACCATTCACATGATCTATCATAAGTTGTTTGCTCATAAGATCTCGTAATGTGCATAATAATGAGAATAGCAAACCTTTAACATAATGTGAAGAACACAAGTAGGATCCTTGATTGTAAGGTTATCAAATAATCTCATACCTGTAACTATACTCGAATAAAAGTTTGGGTGATAAACCTATCTAAGTAACATAATAATTAAGTCAGTGTATAAATATACTTGATGACAATGTTCTTCAACCTTCTCTCAACCTTTAACATACTTGGTGTTGAGATATAAAATACTGACATTTGTGTTATTAAGAAAGTTATCAATAACACCTTAAAAATGATATAGTCGAAACATGAAAATGCATCGTGAGGAAAATATAATAATCCTTACAATAAACAAAGTAGAATGTAAGTAACCAAGTAAGTTATGGTTATTCTTCTTTGAAACGATTAACGCAAGTCTTAATTTAAAACTTATCTTATGATACCACATAATTGACTTTAATAATATATACGATTGATGGGGAGTAAAAAAATTTATTTATCAAGAAGTTTAAACATTAGAAGGTGTTTAGAATAGTCATAATGTTCTTTGTAGACCCATAGTACACATTATGATGTCTATGATGTTATGACATCTTTTAGATCTTAAGTGACTGAAACAATCTTTCAAATTCATAGAACCTTATTTTAGTCTAGGGATGAGCATGAGTACCGGATAAACGGGACAGTACCGGAACCGTACCGGTACCGACCCATACCGGTACATGTTCTCTTTACCCGGTACGGTACCGGTACTATAAAACTAGCTAAAAAAAACTCGGTACCAATAAAAACGGTACGGTACCAAAGCGGGAAATCCCGGTTTTGGTACCGAAATACCAACAGGCTTTGTTTATGAAGTAATCTCGTGATTCAAGCATTCATGCATGTGTCCCATGCATATTTAACGTTGGAAAAATGGCCATCTAAACCAAACATGTGGTTCTAATACGTATACAAAAAAGGTAGTAGTTAACTCCTTGCAGACCAACTTGTATGGTTGAATTGAAGCCACGAAACTCAAGTTTAATAAGCATATTCATGGGTATACTGGTTAAACAGTTAGCATATAAACTTTGATATTTTCAGTTATAAAAAACTATTTTTTTAAAAGGACAAACAATGATGCTTAACCTCCTCTTGATTGTTGCTTTATCAGTAAAAAGTTTAGAAGCAAAAGCTTTCACAATAGTTTCATGTGTTAATATGTGACTTTTTCGGACACTTTTTTCTTCTTTCTTTTGTTATGCTAAACGGTGCTTGTCCCGGTTTAGTATCGTATTACCCGAACCTGGTACCGGTATACAATTCGGTTCTGGGATCGGGACTGTATATTTAGGTTGGGAAAAAATACGGTATTTCGAAAATGGTGCCAGTTTGGTACCAAAATGGTATCGCGCTCATCCATAGTTCAGTCATTCATTGTTGTAGAATTATCTTACCACATAATACAATGATAATCAATTTGCTCTCACTGGTCTTAAGATATATATGTCAATCAATTTAATAATACACGTAACCATAAAATTTTCATATACGATTTTAAATCAATCATAATATAGGCATCTAATTGATTGTTTCCTATTTATATCTCATCTAATACTTGCATCCAACTTACTTTATGGTTAGATATCTTATGCAAGTTACAGTTGAGGAATATAACGATAAAGTCCATAATATAGTTCTTAAACATGATGAACTATGACATATTTTTATGATAAATAAAATATCTTATTATAAAGATAATCCTTATATTGCAACATTATGTGACAAGATATATTACTATTATTTTATGTTTCTTTTGGTTTACATTAGTATAGCAACTTGCATTAAAATGGGTTATAAGTATTTATACAACCCGCAAGTAACTAACATCAAATGAATAAAATAAATTAACTTATAATTAATGACTTTACGCCAATAAGTTAACTTGTCACAAAAATGGTATTGCTAAAAGAAAATAGGAATTAAAAAAATGGCTAATCAGCTAAAACATTATGAGATTACTAATATATGTGGTGATTTATCGTCATGAGATGAAATGACTATTTCAAGTTCTTAAATACATTTACATGTACCTTGAAAGTAAATCATTTATTAATTCTTCTTAAACCACATACTCCCACTGATTTTGCCATTACTTAGTTAGTCTATTTTGATGATTCTAATGATACATGAAAAAAACAAGAAAACGAAGTATTTTATAACATGTAAGGCGATTTATAAGCTAATAGTCAATGATTCAATAACTTTAAATATGGCAGTAGTTTAATAGGATTAGAAATTAATAACCCTTAAACTAATTACTTTGTTAGTCCCAACTAATAGACCGTAAATAAAGATATTAGATATTTGCGTCATGTTATTAGGGGTTTCTTTAAATGTCTTGGTTCATAGGTAATGACTCATACTAAATCACAGTCCATACATTGTATCATGTTCATAAAGGTACAATCGCCTTTATGTAATACCATTAATTGAGTTGGTTAAGACTCGACAGTATACATTGTTACATCTTTAGAAAACCACTATTACAAGAAGCATGCTAGTGATATCAACTAACTTAAAACAGTCCTCTCTACAAAAATGACTCTCTTATAAATGCAGTAAGGCTCATTGAAAAACGCAGTAATAAGTACGCCAGATCGACAGTTCGCAACGAGACTAGTCACAAAACTACACAATACTATCAAAAACTGATCCTATACATTCACGACACTCCAGTCTGACAACAATCAAATAGTAAATGTGTTATATAGATAGTGTGTATACAATGACAGTTGGCTCCCGTAAAGAGTAAATACAGATAAGACACCTCCCAAATATCACGAGTATACACCATGTCTCACTCCCTACCTTTAATCAGGTGAATTTAGCTATCGTACTCTTACGCTCTTTGAAATAGTTGTTCATATCATCGCGTCACTAGATTGAAATCAGAGTACCTGTTAGAGAGTACTTGTGAGCGAAGATAACGATGTATTCGTTATACAGAGTCTCTACACTAAGTAAATCATATAATATATAATAAAAAGCAAGAGCAACCATAATAAATAATTAGAGCACTCTCATCCTCTATAGTGACTCACAAATGACTACCTAATGATATCCACTGTATCTCAAGCGCGAGCATTGTTCGAAAGTGGAAAGATTGTAGATGTATTTCAGATCTATGAACATTATACTAAAAGTACGATAAATCTTCTTCCTCTCCCTAATAATCAGATTAGAAAGCATATGGTTGTAACGTGCTAATGATTACATCATAGGATGCAATATGACTATTGATTATTGTTGAGTGTAGTTGTGTTGTCTTTGTATCTTTTAGCATTATAATCTATATGTTGATATTCCCGCCATGTGTCGACATTCTTGTATTATTAGTAGAATGATATGAGAACTGATTATTGTTTTATGATGAGGATATGAATGTTATGAATGCGTCCATCGCGCGAAATGAGTTGTTTTCCTAAATCTCTTAGCAGAAGTTAACCAATCTGTTATATAGCGATACACATTGAATAGGTGGTTGGAATTTAAAAAGCAGATATCATTAAAAAAAACTTCTCAAAGAATGTCACTAATTTCAAAAGTATACAGTAATATTTCTTTAGTTTCACAATGTTACATTTTTAGCATATTCATTAATTATGAATAGAACAATAATTGCAATGTAAATTTATGAAGGTTTTAAACTAATGAATCACAAACGAATAATGTGAGAATGAATAATTTTAAATTCAAACACCTGAATTTGAACTAATAAATTAAGTGTCAAAATTTAGCATAACAAATAAGGTTATCGAATAAAATTATGAAACCAAACTCTCAATTTACAATAAAATTATTTTGGTTTCAACATAGAACTCATTCTCACTAATGATTCATAACCTTCTAAATAACAAGTCATTAGAATCCTTGTTATTCACTTAACACATGCTTTTAACATTTGTGAAAAATCTCTTCAAAGAACTTTTGAACATAAAACATTTTCTAAGACATTGTTTCATTATAGAAATATTTTAAGATTATTAGATGTGTCTTTACTTAATTAGTCTACACATATAGAGAAACTTTGATTATCTTACTAAAGTTTTCTCGTTATTAAACAACTAAATAAGTTAGTTATCATAATGTAAGTTATACAAAATAAAGATCATCTTTATGGACAGTGGTAATCATAATTATTTATTTTATATTTTTTCTTACACTTATTAGTATAGTTGATGTAAAAAACGTCAACAAATTTGATAAGAAAAAATGTTATAACGAAATGCATAAGAGATTACTTTATCCATTTAATTTCAAGATCACATAAAAGTATACAAACACTATAAAAATGTAGACCTTAATGATGAGAAAATTATTTAAAAAGTGTACTTTCACATGTCATTATTGAGTTTATAAAATTAAACCTTGTCATATAAAATGCAATCCGATCTTTCTGTAATTCTCATTAATCCTCATTGATATGTCATTTTTTTCAACTGTAAGAGGTATGAGATGATCGTATCATAATGCATGTTGAAATTCTTTATGATCATAGTAAACATTAGTTTACCCTTTTAAACATGTTTTAAATGTTTTTCAGTCTTTTAACTCGTATGCTAAAGCGGTCCTGGGCAACAAATCAGTGGACATGTCGGGCAAATACGGTACAAGTAATGCTGGAGCAGAATCTGTGGGGGTGTCGGATTGTAACAAGGTATATAAGGAAGCGGGTAATGAAGCGGTGATGTCTATCTCGGTAGACGATTGTATTGATTTGGATGGTATGGAGCGTAGTATTCTTGCTAAAGTTAAAGATTTAAGTGTCATTTCAGAGCTTCTAAAACATATGTCTTCTGAGGGATTCGATGATGTTGGTCTTAGATATGTTGGGGGACGTTGGGTTTGGTTGGAATTCGACTCTATGGATCAAGTGGAAAGCGTCAAGACTTCAAAGGCGTTAAAAGAGATATTTTTGGAGTTCAAAGATGTTTCTCACGATTTTATTCCAGATGAAAGATGTGTTTGGATAGACCTGGTGGGTCTGCCATTGGCATCATGGGCTCCAGAGGTTTATAAGAAGTTGGGTGGTCGGTGGGGAAGCAGCGTGTTTACGGATATGGTAAGTGATGGACCAATGTCTCATGGGAAGGTTTGTGTCCTTACAGAGTCTTTACATCGTGTGATAGAGTCCTTTATAGTTTCATATCGTAATCGGACTTATCGTATTATCGCTACTGAGTTTGCATATTGGGCGCCCAATATTGAATCGATGGAGGTCAATTCCGAGTCTAATCCTCTGGAAAGGAAGGATGCAGAGGGTCCTAGTTTGGATGAAAGTTTGGAAAATGAGGAGCATTTGGATGTCGATAGTTGTGATTCAGATTCCCCTAAGAATGTTAACAATGATTCGGTGTCGCCTTCTAGTCGGGTTTTGCGAGAGGAGGATGTTCGTGGGGTGGAAAGTGATCTTGTGGACTCCTTTGAAGAAGGCGAGATTCGTGATGATTCGGTCTTGTATAATGATGGGTGTATTAAGGATTGCATGGAAAAGAATTTGGAAGATGATGCTGGTGAGATTCTTGGAGTTCATTCTCAGGGTGATTGTGGTAATGTTACCACTGATGATAATGAGGATGTTACGCCAGTTATTGCTCCTGAAAAAGACTCCATCATTGCGCCTCCATCTACACCCCCGGGTAATGATTTAAATATTGCTGTTGAGTCTGGTTCTTCGTGGATTGATTATATTGGTCCTCTAACTAGTGACGAGATAGATTCTGATAAACGATGGAGCTATAGAGACCCCAATGGAAATATACACGGGTTGTTCTCTCTCGCGCAACTACGTTCGTGGAAAGATTATTTTCCTAGCGATCTTCAGATTTGGAGTTATTATGGCAACGTTAAAGAAGCTATTCTTCTTCATAATGCCTTATCGAGACAAACAAAGGATGCCGGTTAGATCGCTTTTTGGTATGATGCCTCGGGTGTTCGGTTTCGTTCATGGGAGTTAATTCAGTTGGCGCCATGGTGGGATCTTTCTTATTCTAATAGCCTTTGGTTGTTTTGCGAGTTCGTTTCGTTAGTGTTTTTCTGTTCCTTTTCGTTCTTTGTTTGTTGGATCGTTTTTGCGTGTATATCGTCTGCTAGTTTCTTTCTAGCCTTTTTTTTATAAAATTCCATTTGCCGTTCAAAAAAAAGAACTTATAAATGGTTATCTAAGTAAATGACGTGTACTTATGTACATAAGGAACTATATTAAATTATTAATATAAGTATAACTAACCATACAGCATACGTTAGTTATTGGAATCTAACCACAACACAAAATTAGATTCACATAAAAAGTTTGATGTAATTGTTAACTTCTTATTGATTCCATTAACAACCCATTAATAACTTCTACATTTAATTATGCAAAATCAATCAACAAAATACATCACCTTTGGGCATAAATATTTGCTAACTAATTATTTAATTTACATATATCAAATTATTAACATAAAAGTATAATTAACCATGGGGAAAATGTTAGTTATTAGAATCTAACCACACCATAAAATTAGATTCACAAAAGAAGTTTGATGGAATTGTTAACTTATCGTTGGTTCCATTAACAACCCATTAATAACTTCTACATTTAATTATCCAAAATCAATTAGAAAAATACATCACCGTTGGGCATAAATATTTGCTAACTAATTATTTAATTTGCCAAAATACCGTTTAGCGGTCAAAATTATGATTATCCGTTGGGCTAATCCACAATCTCGAACACACCAACACGTAACTTAGTATGACTTTAATTCACATAATTGTTTTGATTAAGTGCTTTCCATGGGGTCAACACTAACTTCGACAATTATGTAGTCATAAGTATGACTGTTCATTCACTTAACTGTTTTAACCAGTAGGCTTTCTTTGGGCACGACAACTAGTTTTAACAATCAAGTAGTCACAAGACATGTTAAAATATATTATAAACATGTCAAAGAATGCCATTTACTAATTAAATCATTATGAAAGAAACACACTACAAAACTCATTGTTCAAAACTTATAAACAAGTTAGCAGTCATGTAATGTTTCTTTCTAAAACATACTGTAGAATAATCTCGATTAAATTGTCCACAAGTTATGACAAGATTGAGATTCATTGTGTTGAACCAAACCTGATGGTCAAATATACATCCATAAAAAAAACTTAGGCCAATCCATAAAATTTAATATTGGCTTAAAGTGTAACAAAATAAGTGTCACATCTCTTAATAAAAGAAAACACTCTCGAGTTATTTGGTTAAAGCTTACTTAAGTGATTTTACAATTAGTCGAGAGTAGCCTTCTGTTGAGAGACGTTATAGTTCACTTATAATTGAGACAAACATAATGAAAGTAAACACTCTTGAATAATTTGCCTAGAAATCTATGACAAAATAGATAGTTTATTATATACTTTCTTTTGCACACAACATAATCAAAAATTGGCATTCAACGTGACATAAAATAACTATCACATCGTAATTTAGAATCACTATTTTTGCTAAACTTAGTTATATGTAAAATAACTATCACACCCACAAGAGATCAATTTAGATGCGACAATCAAGATTCATAACTATGAGATGTCAATTAATATACGAAAACCTTCCTAGGCCATTTATCATTGTAAGATATTTGTTTATTTACCAAAAATATCTTTGAGTTTTCTAAACATATTAACGAAGAACTCGTAGCAGATTTGATCCATTAAATATTTGATCCAAAACACCAAAACAAATCATTTTTATATAGGGGCAAATCATAATGAAGCGACTGAATTGGTAATGACCAAATATAATAATCGTTAATATTATGAATCATGCATTTAAACCATGCTCGGATGCCACATGTTGATTAATTATCCCAAGAAACATATAATCATAATATGAATGATCAAATAAGATTAAGCATAACATTAAAACTTACTTGATACGAGAGATGAGATCACAATGAACGAAGAACACGGGTAGGATGAAGATCTTCTACTTAATCCTCTCTTCTTAGTGATGGATCGTAATGTTTGTGTGTATTTTTATGAGGTGAATAATCTCTATTTATAAGAGAGGTCAAGCAGGGATCAATTCCTAATTTATGTATGATTATGTAATCATTACCATAATTCATTACCTAGACATTATCTCTTAAAGAAATTGGATCTCCTATCAAGATACAATATCCTACGGAGTTTCATTATGGTAACTAAATATTATTTAATTACTCTTAATATTACCCATATAAATCACCAATATATAATGTACAAATATACTAATGCATTAAATAGGTTAGGACATAATTATAGAGAAATATCCAATATCAAAATAGGATATTCGCTAACAGGTCATTGATTCCAGGTCCTTTGTGATGTCTAAAGAAGATTTCTTGTACATTGTACAACATTTCATTGTTCATGTCATTAAAATCTTTAATACTTACAAAATCTTGCCTTTGGTGAGAGTTGAAGAAGATCATACCTAATGATGGTTCATTTAGAACAGTCCCAGCCAGATGATCAGCAAACTGAACTGATGACTTGTACTTTTTAGTAGACTTGAAGTATTCATGAAAGTCATCAGCATGCTTCCTCTTTTTCTTTGCAAGGGTGTTCAGCTTGATGATAAATCCTATTTACCTAAGGGTTTGCTAAAGTTTAGTTCCAGCTCCTTTTTAGTTTTGTGCAGGTTGTCCATTCTAGTCTGTATCTAAGAATAGATGGTGGTCCATCCAGCTCCAGTTCGGTTGGGACAAACCTGCATCACTTCCCTCCATTCCCCTAGGTGCAAATCACTTGCCTTAAATTTCTTAATGATTTCATCAAAACCATCATCCTTGTAAACCTTCAGTGTTATGGGACCTTTTCCTCTTAAGAGCACATCATAGTTAGTGATTCTTCCTTGTGTCCTTATGTTCAACATCTTATTGTAGTAATTGTCATACTTCATCTTAGCTTTATACATATTTCCACCACTTCAAACCCAAGTAGATCAACCAACTCTTCTCTTCCCAATTCAACTTCTTTCTTGGACAAATTAGCTTTGATGTCTTATTCAACCTTCTTTTGATTTTTTATTTCCTCTTCAGTCATGAGAAAGCTTTCACCCTGTTCATTGACATAGGCAAATTTCTTTAGACGTTTCTTCTTAGAGGATTCAACTTTTTTAAAAATATTTCCATGACTCCAATTTAGATTACTCAATGGCTTTTTCAATTTCCTTAATTTCTAAACAACTTTATACATTTCAAAACCATGAACTTATTCTTTCTAAACATTCTTAACATACTTTCACGTGTACCAAACATCCTCTTAATGAAATCATTCTTATCAGCAATATAAAAGGTAAACCTGAAAGATCTTCTTTTCAGCTTCAAACTATTTGGTCTATTGACAATATCTAGGCTATGATCAGATACTAAAAATGGTAGAAACACCCAAAATGCCTTCTAATAACTTTGCATAAACACACCATTCAACATAACCCTATTTAGTTTCTTAATAATAATAGAATTTAGATTTTTCAAGGATTTAGTCCATGTAAATTAGAAGCCAGAATTACGTATATCCTTAACTTTTAACTGATTCACCCATTCTTCAAAGTCCTTCATATCAGAACTCATACCATATCCACTTGTTAATTGCTCATTCAATTTTAGTGTAACATTAAAATTCCCCAATAATAGCCAAGGTAATGAAGAAATAATTCCCCATATGAGTCTGCAGTTCCTTTTATAACTCTCTTCTTTCGGAACCAGCATTACTAGCATAGACAAAACTAAAAAAAACTTTGCATTCTTCTGAAGTGATTCAACTAATACATAAAACAACTTGTTTAGAAGCATGTATAACCATAAGATTGACCTGTTCAACTCCCCGCCCAATGGTCATTCTGCACCTATTAGGATTATACTTAACATTGGAGCACCAATTCCATTTATTAAAAACTACCTCACATACTTTTTTCACTGTATCAACTTTCGAACATTCAATAATGGCACAGGCATTCAAATTTTCCTCGTTTATAAACTTCTTAACCTCTTTTTGTTTATTCATAGCTCTTATATTCTAACAAGCAATTTTAAAATCCATACTTATGTTATTTATTGGATACATTGGGAATTTAACAATTGACTATCCCTCCACAATATATCATCAGCTAGTAACTGCTTAAAGTAGGGTGTCAAATGGGTTGACCTGGTGTAAAAGCCAAAAATTTAGTTTACATTTTTATTTCATCATTTTAAATATAACCTAAGTTTGAATAATGAGTCTTTAACATTAAAACCTTGGGTTATAATCATTTGTGTAGTATAAATACATAACATAAGGTAATTTATTTTTATTTTTTTAAAAGAGGATTATATATATTATATATATATATATATATATATATAGGGTATGGTTCTTTTCAGAACCAAGTAAATGTCCAGAACTGCGAGAACTAATCTAAACCATTGATCAAACTAATCAACGGATGACATAAGTGATGGCACTTTTGTAATTATTTGAAACTTGGTGGCATATTTTTGATGGCCAAAAGGGTAGAAATGGAAACCCACAATCACAAACCGTTTGCACCATCATCTACACGTGTATATGTCCTTTGATTTCATTTTTAATTGTTCTTTTAATTAATTTTTTTTCCCAAATGCGAAAAAAAATCTTATATCTAACCTTCGTGTTCCGGTGTTATTTGTTTTACATTATAACCAAGATAGCTAGATTTACGTGATAGATTTTTTACATGTTATTTAGACTAATATAGCCGTCTTGTTGTGCATATATGAGTATGTTTGGCGAAAGTAACTATTGCTGGAACTGGAGATGAAGCTGTAGATGGAGATGGAGATTATGAAAAGAGATTATTATTATAAGCTACATGAAGTAGCATTTGATTTTAAGAGATTATGAAAGATTATTTTTTTATAATCTTATACAAGTTCATTTGTCAAACGAAACTTATATTTTAAATAGCTTATTTTTTCAAAAAATAATCACAATCTCTTCATAATCTTTGGTGCCAAACACAGCCTATGTATATAATAAATTAATAAAAGGATTCCTTTGCCTTTCAAAAAAAAATTTAAAAATATTCCTTAATATAGTTACTTTGGGACTTTGGTACATGCGAATGGAATTAAAAAACATGTAATGTAATTGGTATTACGATTTTAATTAAACAATGATCTTTTTAGTTAGTGGCTGGTTGTGTCAATAAATTACTACAAAGCTTGTTAGCACCAATTTTCTAATGAAGAATATCCTTATAATTTTTTTTAACTTGGTTTGCATGTGTGCACTCAGTAGCTTTTACATGTTAAAAAAACACGATTGACACATTTGTATAGAGCCCAAACAAATGTATTTACATGTGGTGAATGTTAATTGTTATACATATCCACATACACATACAATAACCAACACTACATTCTAAGATGTTAAGTTTATATAGAATAAAAAAATGACATATATACATGTGCACAAGATGTAAAGTTAAGTTATACAATTTCGGCAACAAACAAGATTTGCACATATGCACCGGGCATAATTTTGCTCCTTCGATCAATATAAAAACACTCCTATACATGTGTATCGGGTGTAAAATGGTACAATACTACAATTTCGGCAAGAAAAAGCTATGCACATATGCACCGGGTATATGTGCAATCCGAGCAAAAAACGAGTCATGCACATATGCACCGGGTATAGATGGGTCTTTACATCCATCTACAAACATCCTTATACATAATACAGTCGTATGCTAACCAAGTAACCAACCATAGCTGAGATGCCTACGAAATTCATTCAATTAAAATACATTAGAAACACTAATTGAAGCAGAAACTATTGATTATTAAGATGTTCAAATCTTAAAAAAAACTAATCTTGTTAGGCAAATCATTTTAAGCTTTGTATAAAAAAATTAAAACATCAAGACTTTTATTATAGATGACGACAACGTCACCAACTTCGGCAACCACTAACGATCGAATAATTCTTGTTTGTGGATTATTTTTTCAACAAAGATCATTTATTTAGAAAATGAACACCATGAGTTCAAATAAATAAAAAAATTATCATAACAACGTGACCCACTCCAAATATTGAAGTTACATAATAGAAAAATTATTAAAACTTGAAATACCCACCTTTTAACATGATCATCCATTGTTGTTAAACTTGATGTTTAGGAATCCATCGCTTCTTTGTGCAAGTCAACGAAAAAAAAACAATCAAAGTATTTGTCTTTGTGTTTTTCATGTTACTGAGATTAAGAGAAAATAATTTAAGGTTTGAATTTTGACGTGAACAAATCAACTTCCCATAACCACTTCCAAAAATTAAGGATATATATTTAATACCATATAATTTGATATAATGTAAAATACCTAAAACACCTTCCAAAAATTATTTTAAAAAAGTAAATGATAAATATTTTTCTAACATTTGATTGGTTCCTTCTGGTTTCTCGCAGTTTTGTATATTCATTTGGTGTTCTGAAACGAAACCCAACTAATATATATATATAGATATGCCGCCCTCCCCCCCCCCCCTTATTTAGTATGATATCTTTTTTATTTACAAAACTATTTTAAGTATTAGGTGTAAAAATGATTATAATATATATATATATATATATATATATATATATATTATAAAAACTACATATCTTATGTTATAAATTAATAATACACAAATAATTATAATTTAAGGTTTTAATGTTAAAGACTTATTATTTAAACTTAGGTTATATTTTACTCCAAAACCTTGTGTTCATCCATAGAAATTACAAGAAGAAGAAGTTGGTGATTCGGATAGAGTTATTCAAGCTTTGTGTGATTGTTGATTATTGATTCTTTGGTGTTCTTGTTCTTATGATTCTCTCCAATCTTGATTCCATAGGTATTCCAAGTCTCTTTTGAATTCATTCTTTGTGTCTCCATGATTCACATAAGTTTTTACATAAAATCATAAAAAGGAAAACTTGTGTTAATGATCTTGTTAATTTGTATAGGGTTTAATCTAATTAATATGGCATAAAAACATGTTATGAAACCCTAGATAATCATTAATGATGTTTTAATGAAAACTACAAGATTAGAAACCCTATGACATGTTTTGATAAAAAGGATTGGTAAGAATTAAGGTTTATATATCTTAGCGTTTCTGTCCAAAATTTTGGGTCGTGTTCATCGGAGTGTAACTCGATGATAAAAAAGAGTTTTGACATGATTCTTGAGCCTAAAGTTAAATTTAATGAGTCTAGTTTCTGAAAAAATTGAGTTTATATATTTTTGGAGGTCGGGAAGGTCGATTTTTAGCCTTTATAAGATTAGGTGTCAAAACTGGAAATTTTGTCCGAAAAATTCAGTAGTAGTATTTGATTTTTAATTCATAAACCGTAGGGAGTTAGACTCTAATTTTCTAGCTGTTAAATCTAAATGATATTAGCTACATCCCTGATATTTTTGAGATTTTTCTGAGTTGTCTAAGTAGGGTTTTTACGCGTGAACTTTTCGAAGGTTCTGACATGTCACTTTCGGAGTCAGTTTTGGTAGCAAGGGTTGGAAGGGTATTTAAACATGGTAATAAAATCCACTAAAATTCATAGACATACTAGACACATATGGGAACCTCTGTGATTTTTGGTAGAATTTTAGGAGCTCATTTAATGGGTCTATAAAATCGGAAAACTAACACTTAAAAAGTTGGCAGATTTTGGAAATTTAGAAAACCCTAATTAAGTTTCATTAAGTACTACAAGTAGTACGATTTAGAAATGAACACATAAAATAAGATATATAATGATATGTAATCATGGATTCTTGTAGATTCGGTGTCGAGGGTGTGATTTTTTGCCTTTGTGTTCTTTCTCTCCGTTGCGCGTTCGTTAAGGTACATATATCCCGTCCTTTTAGTAAGGACTCCTCATGACTTGATTCTCATTTGTTTTAACTACTTTGATTCGTTTGATATTCCGTCTGAGTTGCTATCCGTACTCATGACTCATTGATATTCCTTGATATTCTGTTTGATTTGATATTCGCATTCATGATTACTTTGATCTTTGTTTGAATATGATATTAGATCCGTTATCTTGATTGACTTATTGGTAACTTGTTCATTTTGCGTAAATCTTTGCCCGAGCTATTTGAACTAGTCATGGAGGTACCATAACCATGTTATTGATGCACCAATGACATGACACTATCTGTGGCGGTGTGATTAGTCCACGCGTTCCATTTGAATAATGATGGCCTTGATTATATTAGCTTACATTATGTATGTATAATGTCATTGTCTTGTGTATATGGATATGATTTGCTTTGTTAGGAGCGATGGATGCATCCTAGGTACTTTGTTCCGTTCAGTTCATGTGAATGGTTGTGTGTGCGCCATATACCCCATATCACATTTGGTACATCAAGAGTTGCAGATCTTGTGTACAACTTATTATATGGCTATATGATTATATCTGTTTAGGGTCTATTCATGTATCATGTTGACCATTTAATCTGAGTCTCCGTGGGATTCTTTGTTGTTCTTGATTCTTATTCATTTGATTCGTATTTCGTATGATATTCGTTTAGCAGGTTTTCGTAATTCGTTTCATTCATTCTTTTGTCTTATTACCTTTTTTATTATTATATCTGTTCACTAACCGTTAGCTCAGCCGCATTTTCTTTTCCAGCGGCAAGTAATAAGCGAGAAGCTGGGATTTGAGTATTGAGAGTAGGAAGCTTTTAGAGGACTGACCCTTGATAGATTTCCTTTGTTTGGATTTATGTTTAAGACCTATTTCGTTTGAATATCTCTTTTCATTTAGACTTTGTTAGAATTTAATACTTTTGGAAGTCATTTTGTTACATGACTTAGTATTTTTATTTAATAAAGTCTTCCGCTTGCGTTTATATGTTCTGATATGACACCATAATGTGACTCTTGGTCTCTTTATCGGAGCAGAATGTTACACCTGGCCTGACTCGAACCCGACAAGACATTATAGGATTGGGTCAACTTGATTTGAGTCTAAATTAGCTTATTGGGTCAACTTGATAGACGTGATAGCCAAATCGGGTCAAGTTAGGATCTTAGTTAATTTCTTATAGGGTCAACCCAATGAACCTGATAAGATATAATGACATATTAACAAATTTTTATTTTTTGAACATAAGCCTTTCTTTATGCTATTTAGAATACAAAATATGATAGAAGAAAATACCACTAACTTTGTTACTTATCTTCAGTGTTATAAAAGGCGCGTCATGGCGGCGCTAAGGCGTGAGGCGTGGCCTTCACGATACGAAATGGACCAAGGCGTCGACTCTAGGACCGGCATGAGATAAGGCGTGAAAAGGCGCGAAAAGGCGTGCTAAAGCGTGAGGCGTGGCAGGTTTTTTGGATTCAACTGATCTTGTGACCTGTCACTTGGAATGAGAAGCGCTTACCAGTGAGGTAGATGAACTAATGTGTTTTTTATTCTTTGTTTAGCATATTTAACCCAAAACAGTAGATGAACTCATGTGTCTTTTATTCTTTGTTTAACATATTTAACCCAAAACAGTCACTTTGCTATGAAGCACACAAAAGTATGAACTATGTTTATAATTGTGTTTATGAACTGTGGCTAAGATTGTTTTTTAACATGTTTATGTTATGGGTTTATGAGGTTGTCATTAATAGCATTAGGAATTTTTGATTATTGGTTTTATTTTATTTTTCTTAATAAGCAACCTGATAACTTGACCCGATAACCTGCAATCTGATAGACCTGAACCCGATAGACCCAATTCCTTATAGGGTCAGGTTGCGGGTTAGTTTTTATTTTTCTAAAACCCGATAGACCCGACCCGATAACCTGATTGTCACCCCTACTTAGAAGCTTTCTTTCCCTCAGCCAATATATCTTCTTCCTCCTTATTCTCCTTTTCCATTCTTTCTATCTCCTTTTTTCTATACTCAATATACTTCACCATATCATAGTTCCAGTTTCTCTTATCCACCTCAGATGGCTACTTTTTCTTTTTTATAAATTCCTCAACAATACTTCTTTTATTAATTTCAGTATTTTCCATATTGTCACCATTCTCTTCATCAAAAAGCACTGCATGCGTATTAGCACTTTTTTTAATGCATTCACAATTCGAGGATTCACATTTCATATTTTCTTAAGTGTAGAAGGTTTACCTATTCCTTCATTAACAGACTAAGGGGTGTTTTTTATTCTTAGTGAAGAAGAATTATGGCCCAAACCCTTAATGCATCTTAATTGGGAGGAACATTAAAGCTTCTTTCTCACCAATAAGAGGCTAATTAAGAGGTTCATATGGAACCACTTAATTTGGTAAACACCTCCATAGCTACTCACATGTTCTTTTTTCTTCCCAACCTCTTCAACTACTTTTGCTTTGGGTTTGAACGCAAACTGAGCAGTTCTAATTTTTGACCATCCTCATTCTTTTTATTCATATTGTTACCAATCTGCTTTAGATAGGAATTCCCTTTTGTTGTACTTACAATCTTGTTGTTTCTTAATTCAGTAAAACCCTCCTTATCATTCTTATTCTCCACATTTTTCTCTATAGTTTGCTGATTAATTATTATAGTCTCCATCTTTTTGCAAGTGCTATTTCCATGTCCAAATAAACTGCAATGTTTACATTTTGCAGGTTTCCAAGAATATTATGTTAGACAATGATAAAACCTCCCAGGTTATGATTTATTATTGACCACTATTTATATATTACAAGGTAGAGTAAACCCTAGTGGACCCGAAGCTCACAAACCGGGCTTGGGCCCATTTATCCACTAATATTATACTCGTCATTACAACATAGAACAAAATGATACTATTAGTCTCATGACCTAATACGAAAAAGTCAAAGAATATTTATGAAAAATTAAACCTTCTGAATGAATTCTGTTGTGGATCAAAGTTCCTAGATGGTTAATGGTAAGCCTTTACTTGTAAAAAATGCAGTCGTGATGTTTGTGTGGAGAAAAAGGAACTTTGTAAAATCCCTATATGCATTAAGCTTTACAATATCCCTTTGGAAGTATGGAGTGTAAAATGGATTAGTGTTTTGGCCAGTACGTTGGGTAAACCTTTGGTGATGGACAATATGACTGCTAGCATGTGCCATAATGGTGTTGGGAGGGCTGCTTATGCTAAAGTTCCAGTAGAGATTGAAGCTGGTAAAGGTTTTTTGGACAAGATTGAAGTACAGTATATGATGCACAGAACAATGTTAAGAGAACCAAGTATGTAAGTGTAGAATATATTAGTGGATAAATAGGCCCAAGCCCGGTTTGTGAGCTTCAGGTCCACTAGGGTTTACTCTACCTTGTAATATATAAATAGTGGTCAATAATATATCATAACCCAAGGGGTTTTATCATTGTCTACATGGTATCGGAGCAGGTCTGATCCTCAGACCGACCTAGGTGGCTAAGTTGAGCCGCCTCCTTTATGTTACCTCATCAAACCCTAACCGTCACGTTTATCCCTTTTCCAAATTCATGTCTAACAAAATTGTGGTCTCAATTTAGAAGACGAGCAGCGCCTCCACCAATTAGTTCTTGGATCATCTTTAATAAAGAAATACTAATAGCAAGACAATTTTAGTTTTGTTATGATTTGTGAATTGCATCTGCAAAGATGGGTGTTTATTTATTTCTTTTATGTCGGTTGCTTTATTTAAAAAAAATGTTTTAGTTTTTTATATATTTTTTCACGTGGAGAATACTTTGGTTTATTTCTCGGTTGGATACTTTGGTTTATCTTGGTCCGGGATACTTTGGTTTATCCCGTAATTTGTGTTGGTGAGTTGTGCTAGGTCACAAATCCAAACAATTGTTAGGATACTTTGGGTTATCCTTTATGTTTTGGGATACTTTGGGTTATCCCGTATGGTTCGAGATACTTTGGGTTATATCGTATAAAAAAAGGATAATTTGGGTTATCCAAAAAAGGGATACTTTGGGTTATCCCGTATATTAAAAAAAAAGGTTTTCCGATTTGTGAAGATTTGTCTCCGCATGTTGGCAGATTTCTTCAACAACTAATTATGTTCGTGTGCGACGCTTTGATTTTGTTGCTGTTTGAAGATCAGTCCGAGCTTTCATCAACAAGTTATGCTTTTATTCCGTTAATGTTTTGTTTTTTTCTTTTCTAGCTTACTACTACAGTCCGAGCTTCCGCGATTTTGCCGCTCGGACTGCGAGGGAGTATTAGTGGATAAATAGGCCCAAGCCCGGTTTGTGAGCTTCAGGTCTAATAGGGTTTACTCTACCTTGTAATCTATAAATAGTGGTTAATAATAAATCATAACCCAAGGGGTTTTATCATTGTCTAACAAATACTTGAGTCTCTTATATCTTTTGAGATAACTCTCTATCATTTTAATATCAATGAGAAAAGGTTATATTCTTTTATTAAATCCACTAATTACACAAAAACTTTTTGTGGATTATAATATTATAGTGACAATTGCATCCATAAACAAATTTTTTTATTAAAATATCAAACTAATGTAACTAAGAAAAATCATTAAAAATAAAATCTGATGGTACTCTCACACTGTGTTCTTAAGTTTGTTATTAAAGAAAAGTAAAAGGAAAGTAAAATAAACATTTTTTCCCAAAATTAGGAGGAAACACTTTACTTTAAAAATTAACAAAATCACATTAACTTTCATTCCAGTTCTTTTTCTTTCCCTCCTTAAGTACTACTCGAGAACACAACCTCATGTGTTTCCTTTTCATTTTCTTTCATTTTCTTCCTTAACTCTAACTCGAGAAAACAATGTCAAACTCAAACAAATGTAGCTGAACACGTATTATTAGCTTAGTTTTCGTCCAAGCCCCACATCGAAACTTCGCTGTGTTTGTTTTCTTAATAAAATCATTTAATACTTTTTAATAGCTTTTTAAATCTGAATAGTTAAGAGTTTTTAATAATTAAAATTGTTTGTTTTTTCAAAGCGTGGAAATCGAGTCCCGTTCGTGTTTACCTGTTCGGGTTCGCGGGTTATTATGACCTCTACCCAAACACGACCTATTTATTAATCGTGTCAAGAAACTCAACCCTAACCCAAACCTGCATAACACGTGTAACCCGTTTGTAACTCGTTTAACATGTTTACGTAAATAGATCAACCGGCGAACAAGGTTAGTGGTTTGTCGATTTAACTAATTTAAAGGCAAAAAATGATATAAGAATGTAAAAAATGATAAACATAGCATACAAATAATTATGCAACAATTTCAATGATATATGAGTTATAATCGAAACTCGCTCCTATTAACTACATAACAAAATGCATCTAATCCAAATCCAACATAAAATCTGTAACATTTCGTATTTTCAGGTCATTACGACATCATTTATTTCACTATTTATTTTAGTCTCGTACGTGTTTACTTTTAATTCTTATTATATAGTTAAATCGCGTAAGCTATAAAATATCATTTAGCGTAAACGGACACCAAACGAATTAAAGTTTTCGTCAAGCGAGCATTATATTATTTTACGAAAGTAATAATTAACTTTTTATATTTTATTTTTATTGGTTACGTAAAACGTTTACGTTTCGTAATTAAATATATTTAGGCATACACAGAAGCACCAAAACTTTCCTACGCTTCAGCAAATACCCACATTTATACCCAATACCTAAAAATAATAAAATATCTTACATATATGCATGAATAAACCGGATTTGGCGTATACACATCAAGAAATATCACAAAAAAATCTCAACTTGGTCTTTTGTACATCACTTGCCATTAAACATAGCCATACTTCCCATTGTTTTTTACCAAGACTTCCATGTTTTACTCCTATTGTTCCAAGAATTCTATGTACATCTTTGACTAGCTATTTGATACATATACTTGCCTAACTAGTTGATAAACTCACACAACACTTTTCTTGGTAAAAATTTCATAAATCTCTCCCTCCTTTGCCTCTCTTAGCTATGGCACACCACAAACACCACCACACAATCCATAAAATTTTATTTAACACATTTACAAGTGATCCCACGTCATATCTAAGGCATACCATTGAGATTTGAAGGCTTAGTTAGGCATTCTTAAGGCTTAAACTAAGTTAGGGTTTCTTTGAAGGATTAGGGTTTTCAAGTCTTGAAAACCTTAGGTAAATATCTAAACAAGGGTTTAGATAATGTGGTTTATCATATTACATCATTATAAGGTTATCTAAAACTCTTTATAACTTTACATTTATAATTTTATGCATATATGAGTTCTATGTAGCAAATCACCATTAGGATACTTTTAAACATGTAAAATGAACTTTTACTTATGAACATGATTTTGTATACTCTCTCACATGTTATATGGTTGCTAATGTCATGTTATAAATGGAGTATAAGTATTGTACACTTGTTGGTTATGTATAAAAAGTATATGGAAAACTAGTTAACTAAAAGTTACTTAAGAAAGTTTATGAATTAAAGGTGTTGTTAAGGACTTGTTATCTTGAACACTTGGACAAAATATGGACTCATGGACTCTATAATATATAAGACTTATGATATAAAGTGATATAAAAGACTTGTGGTATTTAATTTAGTTGAAAAGTAAATAAAACAAGTTATATAAATAAGTATACATAATTATTAAAAAGGGACTGTTTTTGGTCCGAATTTTAATCAGCCATTTTATATTTTATAAAAATACTACGTCTCATGACGATTCTAACGTACTCGAAAGAATCGCTAAAAACGGAGTTAAAACGAGTAAAATACGACATTTACGGGTTTACGACGATTAAGTTTATAAAAACCCATGAACAGTAAAAGTACTGTTCACCAGGGGAATAAAAATATGAAAATGTAGATTTTTGATATATCTTGCTAATACGAAAACGTAGACATAAAGAACGCGCGAAACGGATTAAAAACGAGAAAGCTATGACGTTTTTACCAAAGTAATATTTATAAACATTTTAACTTTATAAACATTATTTTTCAAATACAATTAGATGGTGATGTAGCTATATAGAATTATATATGTTATTGGTACTTAGTTCTTATACGACCCATATCTAATTAGGTTGCTTTCGGACTCATTCGTGACGCGTTTTTCATTCGTGGTTTACTTTGTTGATTTAATTCACCGAGGTGAGTTCATAGCCCCATTTCTATCTACTTGTTTTATAAACTCTACGGGGTGAAATTACATGCTTGTTTTACTACGGACACAAGTGTTCTAAACTGTATGCTATCCAGATTATTGCCTGAATATTATTGCCTAAGTTACCGCATTGCCATCTAAGTCCCTACCAAATCGGGCATTACCATGTAAGTCCCTACCAAATCATGAACCGTTAATTGCTAATATAGTGAGCGCAAGTGTTGTGGATAGATCTATCGGGACTGACAATAGCCACCAGGAATTTCTGGTCACAAGTTGGCCATGGTGCATTTAACATTTAGAGGAACTTGTAGGCTGTTTGGCAAACACCCTACATTATTTTGGGGTACTGACAGTTAAGGTTTCGGTGTCATGATCTTAGTGTAATAATACATGTTTTGGACTACTTAATTTGTTTCATAGTCTACCTTTACTTTAATCTTGTGGTCTACTCATTTACTGATAAACCTATGAATTCACTCTTTGTGTTGACTTTTAGCATGTTTAATTTCAGGTCCTAAGGGCTAATTTCTGAAGGGGAGCTGCGAGGATATCATGAAGATGGATTATGTGTTTCTTTAAATTCGATGCACTCTTTAACTTTTAAAAACCTATGTCATCTTTTGAAACCGTGAAACTTTTGTGTAACAAATGTATGTTGAAGCTTTATGACGCTTTTAAGTATGTGAGACCTAATGTGGAAACTCTGATATTTTATAATGCATCGAATGTACTTATTTAAAACGTCTCTTTGAAGTTGTTTCCTATATCTTGTTTGTTGTACTATGACGTGGCGCCTCATTGTTTCCATTCCGCTGCTTACCAGATTTTGGGGGTGTTACATAAAGAAAGAAGCCCTCCATACACTTAGGTAGAAACCGAGTCAATGCATCTGCTGTCAGAATCACAATGATGATTGCTAACATTGAAGACTGACATCATAGACCTAGTGATGCAATCCACAACCCTTCCTAGCCACTCAGGATCTCTCAAAATATTTCAGTTTCATTTCTCACAGAGACTTAACACGTTATCTATTAACTTTCTCACTTCGAGTTAGTTGATATTGAAAATGTGGCAGTCCGCTCCAGCCTCTGTTCACTAAAACCAAAACGCACAATTGAGTCTAGAGCCAAGAGATCATCAATCAATCTCATTAGGACACTATTCCATATTA
>BQNB010064196.1:14159-35410 GCA_026074375.1 Tanacetum coccineum
ATTCAGCTATCAGTACTAACTTTAGCTAACAGACTTAACTTTAATACTAACAGTATTAAGTCTGTTTACAATATTTTCCTAACATAGAGTGTTGTATGGGGCTTTTGCTTAAGTCGATAGCGCCTTTATTGTCGCACATAATCGGAACGTCGTCGAGGCGTATGCCGTAGTCGATGAGAGCTTGTTTCATCCATAGTGCTTGTTGACATGCCTTACCGGCGGAGACGTATTCGGCTTCGGTCGTGGAGATAGCAAGGGCCGTTTGTTTCTTAGCGAACCAAGATGTTAAACAACATCCCATGAACGTACAAACGCCACTAGTGCTTTTGCGATCAACGTAATCGCCCGCGTGGTCGGAGTCGGCATAAACTATAGTTTCTATTCCGGTTCCTTTCGGATACCATAATCCTAAGTGACTAGTTCCTCTAATATACCTAAATATACGCTTAACGGCTTCTAAATGGGTAGTCTTAGGATTTTCTTGGAAACGAGCACATAAGCAAACACTAAACATAATATCAGGCCTACTAGCAGTTAAGTAAAGTAAACTACCAATCATACCTCGATATTTAGAGCTATCCACGGAGTCGGCTTCATCGTCTTTAGTGAGCTTGATCTCCGTTGACATCGGCGTCTTGGTTGGTTTGGAATCTTCCAACCCGAACTTCTTTAACATCTCCTTGATGTATTTGGATTGATTGAAAAATATTCCGTCTTCCATTTGTTTGATTTGAAGACCCAAGAAGAAGTTCAACTCGCCCATCATACTCATCTCAAACTCGTCGTGCATGATTTTTGCAAAATCATCACACAAGTTTTGACTCGTGGAACCAAATATAATGTCGTCGACATATATTTGAACAATGACAAGGTGTGATTTTGATCTCTTAGTAAAAAGTGTGTTATCGACCATTCCCATTGAATATTCGTGTTTTATCAAAAATGCTTTTAGTCTATCATACCAAGCTTTAGGAGCTTGCTTAAGACCATATAAAGCTTTCTTAAGTTTATAAACATAGTTTGGTTTTTGAAAATCAATGAACCCTGGAGGTTGAGCAACATAAACACTGCAACACCTAACCCGGACAGACCCCCCCATCCCCATTCATACCCCCCCCCCAGATGGAGCATTTTTTTGCAAATTCTCGTCATATGTGATTTTGGTTGTTCCGCTATTAAATATTAGAATAATCAGTTCTTCTTTTTTTTTTGCTTGTTTTTAATTTTTTTTTAAAGGATTAGTTTACCGGGTTTATTTATTAATACATTTAAATCCAAACTAATGGGAGAAAATCTATATGATTTTGTGAGGGGAATACTACGACAAAGTTATGCGGAGTATCGGAAGGGAAGATCGATAGGTTAAAGGAGAATAAAAAGAGAGGAATCTAACTTTGTAATACTAAAAGAAGAAAAAACATGATACTAAACTTTGAATTTATATTGATTGCTAATAAATATTCGGGCTAGGTTACAGGTATAACTAACTATGAGATATGGAATACTATGGAATGTCTCTAACTATGCCGCGTATTCGCGTTTATTTTAGGGGTTAGGTCGTTTTAGGGTTCCTTTTTTAAGCTAAGGAAACCCTTAATGGGGTCTTACAAAACGCGTACAATGATATTGATATCTATTTCATAATTTAACTCATGCATATCATAATAGCAGTACTAACTATATAAGACTAACATCACTAACTATTAACTAAACAGTATACATACTGGAGTCAGCGAGAGTACTAACAATGTACTGGTTTTTTGTTGTTTTTGCTTTTGTTACTAAACTAATATAAAATAACAGTACTAATGACTTAGACTGTTTTCACAAATCTTCATCAGCAAGCACTTAACATATCACCAAAAGCGAAAGTAGTAATCAAGTTGAATACCAGCAGAAGTAAGTACTAACTTGTAGAAGTCCATAATTCCCAACATTCCTCCCCTAAACTTGATATTCACCATGTTAATCATCAAGTTTCTTCAGTATAAGCATCTTGATCACCAGGAGGATGTATTCAAACACTTCTTCAATCTTCCAGCTGTGACTTGATAAACTTGAGAAGCTCAAATGCCATTCCTACTATAGCTTTAGTTTACTTCCAGTTCAACATCTTCTCCAGCATTTCCTTGATGAGAGGATACCTTTTCTCTACTAACATGTTGAAGCATGTCAAAGTACCATCCATCAGTAATGTATGAACTCTACAATTTTCATACAGTTTCCAGCTAATCAGAGTCTAATCCTGTTGATTACTCCAAATTTCATCATTTGTTATTTGTTTTTATTTAATCATTTACCTTTTCGAGATATCCCTAAAGCTGCATATTCATACTCATTGGAGTTACTTAGTATTGTCTTCAATCTTCATCTACCAAATTGTGCAAATCCATCCAAAGCTTTTTATCAACTTTCTCAGCTAACTGGAATATGATTTGTGATAACTAGTATTCCCATCTGATCTGATTATCTTATTAACATGTAAATCTTCCATATCAACATTCCTTAAGTTCTGAGATTCAAAATCAACTATAGGGTACTTAGCAGACAAAATCTCTAGATCCATAGTCTCTTCTTCATCTAGAACAACTATTAACCACATTCTCAACTCTTCCTTTTCATGTTCATAGTCTACTGCTGCGTCTTCATCACTCTTTGCAGATTCTTGTTCTTGCATCATCTTTTGTTTCTTAGAAGATTTTTGTTTAAGTGCTGAATCTGCAACTCTCTTTATTCTTTTGCCTTTCTTTCCTACACTCTCAGGCTCTACTGATTTCTTTTCTTCCTTTTCAGAGTCCATATGAACAAAATCATTTATCCACTTTTGTTCCCTTTCATACAATCTCTGGAGCTCCTCATAAATTTTTCCTTTTAGTGATTGCTGATTTAAACTTTACCATAGTCTTCAGGTTATGTCTATCATCATGTTCCTTAGAAAAACAACTGGTTTTGGTGGGTGGTTTACTTCTGATCTCTGCAGCCCTTTGAGCAGCTCTAAACTTTCTTTGTGCTGCTATTGTTTCTACCAAAAATTATGCTCTTTCTTCAATGGTGAACTGCTCTCTCTCTCTTCCTGTTGGAGCCTTGCAGCAAACAAAGCATCAACATCTATGCTGGCTTGAATAGTATCATACTCTTCATAAAGTGCAGCTATAGAGGCTTCTTCTTGTGCTGCTCTTTCTCTTTGTCTCCTTTCTACTTGAGCCAATTCCTCTTGATGCAGTAACTGAGCCAACTCTGCATCTGCTTGAAGTTGCAAATCACCTTGATCACTCCTCTTGATTTTCACTGGAGGATCAGGCTCTACCATTATAACTTTACCCTGTGTTCTCTAGTGTCTGATGGTTGTGATGGTGGTGGTGTTGTTAGTCTTCTTTGTTCTTGTTCAGTATCAGTGATCACCACTGAAGTTGGTCTTGGTAAATAAGATGGTCTTGTTCTTGTTTGTCTAATGGCTATCAATGTGTCAGCCATTGTCACCATCTCATCTTCTAAAATACCTGTTGAAGTCCCAGCAGCACTTGTAGATGGCCCAGCAGTACTAACAGTTGGTCTAGCAGTACTAACCAATGCTCCTGCAGTACTAACTCCAGAAGTAGCAGCATAAACTGTCTCTCCTTCAACATTTTCCATATCATCATCAAGTCCATCAAAGTCACTATCTTTAAACATTGGCTTTGTCTTGTCACTTTTCCTCCCCTGTTTGGATGCATCCTCCTCATCCAAATCATCATCAGAAGACTCAACCTGCCTGTATATCCTCCTTCTTGGGTGTGAGATGCTTGACTTCCTTTGTCTTTCTAATTTCTTGACTCTTTTCTTTAGTTTGAGGATCTCCACAGCTTGAGCATCCTTCTCTTTCTCCAAGTCAAGCACCTGTTTTGATAATTTTATACACATAGCCATCAATTCTTCCAGTTTCATCTCACCTCTCATCACTTACAAGTCATGTTAACTCCTGGGAGAGGTTGAATCATACGGTGTAGTGATACAATTATCCATCGATTCAAAGTATGTGCCATTCTGCCCTCCCCACTTCTCAAATGTGTGACTTCTGGAGAGTCGGTGTTCATTGGGCTGTTCAAGTACTCTCTCAGACCTAGTCTGAGCAGGAGTACCCCCATGGTTTCTTGGCGCCTAGGACTGCCACCTGTATCCATTCCCTGAGGAATGTCAACATTAGGCATTGCCGTGGTCTGGGTCCTAATTATGTTATCACTGTCCTGTGCTGCATCTAAGCTAGCAACAGTAGTGATAGCCCTTTCCACACTGTCACCCCCTCCTTATGGACAGCCTCATCTGCTCCATGGTCTAGAGGCACACTAGTCTGAGGTAACTCAGTGTCCTTTTTGGTTCTCCTACGTTTTTGAGTCTTTCTTTTTCTTTGATAAGTAGTTGGAGATGGGAGAATTTGCTCAATGTGAGCTTCATGAAAAACAATTTGAGATACTGCAGTTTGGTGTGCTTCAGTTTGGGGTGCTGCAGTTGGAGATGTTTCAATATGAAGTGATGCAATTTGAGGTTCTGAGACATTTGGTTGTGAGGTAGAGGGTGTGGGTTGGGGTTCAGGGTGTATTGCTGAACCTTCACCCTCAGGTGCTTGGTTTTGCACCAACATAGAGGCAAAAAGTGGAGTAATGTTTCCTGAAAAATTGACACTTTTCCTTGCCATATTTGAGAAAACCTTTTTAGTATGGCATGGTGTCACATATGTATCATTAAAAGGTTCTGGTAAATCTTTAAGCTGATTATTCAAAAAGAGTTGTAAAAACCTTGGATACATTAAAAACTTCTTTGAATCCAAGTTCCTTAACATACCATCAAAAATTAATTTAGAAAAATTAAATTTTTGACCCTTTGCCAAACATATAACTGCTGAAGCCAAATTAGTTGAAAACTCATTCCAAGCAGTTGATTTTGAACTTATGCAATGAAGGATGGTATGTATTAGGAATTTCCATTGTGGAGAGAATGAACCTTTTTGAAAAGTAAGTTTTGTTGAAAGTTGTTCATATCCCATCAATGCAAGGTTTTCAAAAATTTCATCATTTGTGAGGCAAGTTACACCATCCTCATCATTAAAGAGAAGATCACTTCTCACTGATGATTCTGATATAACCACAGCCTTGCCATCAACAATAGCATGTATTTGCTTCACAAAATTGATTATTTTGGAAGTAGCAGTGTTCTAAAACTGTTCAATATAAGAAGCATAGATAGTAGGACTTACAGTGAGAGTGTAGTTGATTGAACATGTAGAGAGGAAGTCTACTATCTGATGAAACTTTGCCTTGTCATCACTCTTTTCTAAACAGGCTACCATATTGTGTTGATCGACAAATTTCAAATCAGCCATTTAGTGAGTGATTGATGAAAAAGATTTTGGGTTTAAGATCGTTGATGAGAGTATGAGGGTTTGTAAAAGTTAATTGAGATATTATAAAGAGAACATAGGGTTTTGATTTGACCGACTTAATAAAATTGAATCTTTAAGAGGAAGAAATCTTATAAGGAAAAGAAATATCAAGAATTTTCTAAATCATAGACCTCTATGTGCAAGTTGTTGGCAGAAATATCTCAACGGTTATAATTAATTAATGAAAATCTGGTATGCCTCTAACAGTAGTAACGGTAACAAGCAGAACTAAGTTAGGCTAGCGGTACTAAGTTTGTGCTAGCAGTACAAACTTTCATACTTATAGTTTTTGGCAAACTACCAGCCATCAACGGATTTGAGAATTCTTTACCAGTTGCCGTTTGCCTTGGAATAGCCAATTCTTTCTTGTTTGTTAGACATGGTTAATTGATGACCATTTGTTATGTGGTGTAAACCAATCATGTGAAACATCAACAGTATTAACAAAGTCACCAGCATTCTGATTTTTTTTTTTCTTCGAAAGTTCCTCTGGGACACTTTAGATCTGATATTTGTGCTGCTAGTGTGGAATGGTTTTTTCGATCATAGTTTCATTATCTAGAGGATGTAACTCCTCTTTTAATTTTCTCTCATTCGAAAAACCATGATCCTAAGTTCGTAATTGATTATCGCCCGCAATTAAGCTTGATCGGGATCTATACAAGGTTGTCACCAAAATATAGCCACTTCGACTTTCGTGCGATTCATCCTGGTCTTATATCGGATGTTCAAACGGCGTTTCTTCCTAATAGGCAAATTCTTAATGGCCCGTTTATCATAAACGAATTACTTTCTTTGTGCAAGCATAAGAAACAACAAGCCATGGTGTTTAAAGTTGATTTTGCCAAGGCTTATGATTCGATAAGGTGGGATTTTTAAGAATGTGGTGGCTTAAGCTTTTTGGTTTCGGTTTCTAAAATGGTGTTCGGGGATTCGGGGTTGCTTACACTCTGGTATGCTATCGGTCCCCTCCTTTAATGTAGTCAAATGTCCGAATTCCAATTTCATTGTGGGTTGAAGCAAGGAGATCCTTTGGCCCTATATCTTTTTATCTTAATTATGGAGTCTCTTCATCTTTCGTTATCTAGGGTCATCGAGGCAGGGATTTTTAAGGGCATCAAAATTGGTTCGTCTCTTAATATTTCCCATCTTTTTTATGCGGAAGATGCGTCACTTATTGTGAGTGGTCTATGTGCTAATCTATCTTTGTATTACGCATATTCTTTATTGTTTTTCTTTGTTGTCCGGCCATCCTTCGATCAATCTTAAGAAAAAGTCCAACTTCTTGGAGTCGGGAATTCGAAGTGAGGTATGTTAATGTTCACAGCTTTAATATTTTGGTTGTTCGACTATGAAACCCTTTTAAATACTTAGGGGGTGTGATGGTTTGGAGTAATAAAGCTCTCGACTTTTCAGGCATGGGATAGATAGAATGGTAAATCTTAATGCTCGTCAATCTAATAGGAAACATAGTTAACCTTTAATCTGTTGAGAGGAAGCTTACTCTTGTAAAGTCGGTTTCTTGGGTCGACACCTATTTATAAAATGTCCATACTATAAGGTTCTTAAGTCGGTGTTACAAACGATGGAGTCCATACGTAGAAATTTTTTCAATTGTGTTCAATGCGACGAGAGGAAAATAGTATGGATCAAATGGGCCAAGGTTCTTGTGTCCAAGAAGTATGGAGGTTTAGGTGTCTCAAGTTTTTATGCTTTAAATAGGGCGCTCCTTTTCAAATGGGTTTGGAGATTCATATCATGGGATAATTCATTGTGGTGTCGTCTCATCATGTCTATGCATGGCTCCTCATTATATAAACTATCTCCGTTTCGTTACTCGACTTGGAAATCCATTATTCGGGAGGTGCATATTGCTTAAAAGATCTACTCGGTGTGGACCTGATTTCTCACTGTCATAGTACGGTGGGTTAATGGTTTGCCCACGCACTTTTGAATGAAGTTTGGATTGGTGACACTCAACATCGTTTTATGTTTACCATGAATTTATGTCTTTGAGATTTAATAAAGATTGTACTGGCTGAAAACTCAATTCTCGTTTACCTCTTCTCTTCAATCGTTCATTAAAAGAGGAGGGGTTGAATCTTCTCAATTAGCTCTTCTTCAAACGTATATTGAAGGGACATTGTTGTCTAATATGGAGGATAGATGGGTGTGGGATTTAAATGGGGAAGGTGTTTTTCTTACGGGTCAAATGAATGTTCGCATTCCTTCTGATGAATGTTTCTTGCCGAAAGCCCCTACTGCTACTCGATGGGTTAAATATGTTCCAATAAAAATAAATGTTTTTGCTTGGAAGGTTTTCCTGGATCGGTATCCCTACACGTCTAAATACAACATCGTGGTGTCCTAATTTTTCTGATCTTTTATGTCCGAATTGCTCCTCTGCTCATAGAGATTCCTCGCACGATTGTTCTTCAGTTTGCAGATTGGCTACGGATAACGTCAGGGCTCGTATGCCCTGGTTGGAATCTAGCATGGACTTCCCCCATGGTTCTTATGCTGATGTGGCTTAATGGTTTCAATTCGTCAATTAGCTCTAAAGTTAAAGATTTGCTGGAAGGAGTTCTTTATATAACTTGGTGGACTATGGGATGTTTCGTAATCTCAGTTTTCTCTTTCTCGTCGAAAGCCCCTCTTAAAGATGTTTATTTTTAGACGATATAGTTTTCCGCGCTCTTTACTTGTGTGCCTTTTCCTAGATGTTAATTGTACTTTTAGTTGGATTTAGTTGGTTTGCAACAAAGAAAACCCCTATTTGATATCTTTGCAATTCTTTTTCTAGCTTCTTGCTAGTTGGTTTTATAATAGTTGTCGTTCTTAAAAAAAAAACATGCCCTTCCTTCGCTTGTTTCCATGTACTTTTACAAATTACATTATTCAAATACATATTTTAATTATTTGGATTATGCAATCCACTTAAAATAACCAATCACCATAAATCACGGCATGGGTCTTTGACTCGCCCGCCGCGAAGCGCGAGTACCCTACTAGACGGCAGATGGGAAAGCGAACAATCAAAAATTTCATGATGAGTTTGTAAAAACACTTTAGCCGACATATGAGTTCCCGAGAATTCATGCAAAGAGAATATCATGATTGGGTTTTGGGCTTGGTAGCCTAATGAGTTCTTTTTTTATTTACATAAATCTAATGAGTTTCATGCATAGACTTGAGACATAAACTTACGCAAGAACTAATTGAATAGACACGACTATAAAAAATGCAGCACCGTTAAATGTACATGAAAACTCGACCAAGTTTATAGCGGGACCGAGTTTGCAAAAAACAAACACAATTGGACTTAATATTCGACCTTCACTCCTTCGAAAATATTAATACGCGCTTTTAAAAGATATTTACAATTGACACAGGAAAGCTGATCTCAGGTCACGAAAAACTGACATTTACGTTGCGTGCAATACGATCGTAAAACAGACGCCCAGCAACAAGGCGCGAGTGAAAATCCTCGTTAGTCAAATAAATGAGAAAACGGTATTGTAGTAGCTTCTACTTTTTAGTTTTACAATAGTTTAAAATGACAAGTGCTTTATAAAAAGTAGAGATAAAGATGACTTGATGATTGCAGTTTCTTTAAAAGTAGAATATAATAATACACATAATGAAATGATAGGGATTCAGTGAGAAGAAAAATTAAAATGAGAAAGATGAGAGACACATCTCTATTTATTTAGATACATCCCAATTAGTTTCGAAAATGATTTTGAAGTGAAAATGAGGTAAAATAGTATTCGCAACAAATTTGACCCGCAAAGAACGAAAAATATATATGATTTACATAAGTTAATGAAATACGTCTAATTTTTTTACTAGAAAATATATTAGAGTGCATTTAAAAAATAAAAAATGCATCTAAATCAAGTCAATAACTTTCTAATATAAAATTGTAATTATTTTTAATTCTTCTATTTTTTATTTAATTAATCATAAGTTATAATAATATTACTAAAACAAAAATAACTGCTACTGAAATATCTAAAATCAATACGAGTACTACATAATCCTACTCGTGTTGCTCCATTTCATTTTCAATTGGCATTGTCCTTATCTATAAGGGCATGTTTGGTTGGGGGAAATAAAGCCAAAGAAATGGAAATGAGCATAATTCTCTTGTTTGGTAGTGTAGAGAAAAAGAAAAGCGGAGATTTATAAATTTAGGGAATTTCATTAACACATAATCCCAATTCTCTATATTCTCCTCCTTTTGGAGTGGAAAACAAATTCCCTATCTTTTAGTCAACAAATCTAAAACATGTGAGCTCCACATGACACACAAAATCACAAAACATCTTCAATCCCAAGTTGTGTTCGTATTTTGGAGAACCAAATTGAGGTTGTGTCTTTATTAAAATGGATAAAAAAAGGCATGCTAGACTCAGAAAATGGGATACATATCCCACATAAAGTAATTGCATATCTTACAATCGACAAAACAAAATAGAGTTTTTTTGATCCAACAAATAATTGATTGCTGAAAAGTCTTGAATAGATCTGTGTTGATGCCATTGTTGATGGGAACACTATTTGTATTTCTTGAAATAACAAAATGATATATAATGAGTTGTTGAGTTTTAAAAATGGAGATATCATCCTACCAATATGGTAACTAATTTTCATTATCGTATCTAAGATTATAAACATTTCTGCAAGCATTTCAGTTTTATTTTGTTTTATAATTACAAATTACAAATAAGTATATACAAACTTTTGGCTTATTTCTCTGATGAAGTCTTTGTCATTACCAAACAATGGAATATATCAAAATTCTCTACTGATTTCTATTCTCTAGAATTTTATTCCCTGCTTCATTTCTAATCTATGAAATTCTCTCTACCAAACGTGCCCTAATGGTAATATCCAATCATCTTAGGCTCGATTGTATGGCATAACCAAACTCATCATTCACTTCAGAGTCATATCAGCTTTCTCTTTCTTCTCACATAACTCACTACAACTCATCATTCAACTATAGTGGTCATCACAAACTCACATTTAATTAAAATACACACTTTATATAAAATATACCTCACTAAATATGTACACACACTCACAAACCAAATAAAATACATTAAAAAAAAACCCACTCTTTTAAAACTCACAACGGTGAGTGACTCACCACTTACACCAAAACTCACACGTGAGTTTTTTTGAATGGAATGGCAAGTCACACGTGAGTTACATACTAAAAGGTGAGTTTGTCAACCATACAGTGCCATTAAATTTTGGATCAAAATTGTTATCGAATGAATCAAATCAATTAAACTCTCTCATAAATGACAACAAACACGCAAGGATAACCCGCAACAGTTGTTCGAGTTCGTTTTTTTTTTTGCGTTGTTGCGAGGCATTATTAATTTTTTATTTTGTGCGGGTTAATTTTTTCGGCCTCATGTTTAATAGTTTATTTTTTTTCTTATATGGGCTTATGTGTGGGCTCACGTTTAAAGGTTGCTTTTTTTTTGCTATACGGGGTTTTTTTAATATAATTTTATGGGAACGTGAGCTTTAAATGAGAATCGCGCGATACTGCAGAGCGTTTTTTTATTGTATTTTGTGCGGGTTTATTTTTTCGGTCTCTGTAACATTCCGTATTTTCAGGTCATTTTCGACGTCATCTATTTTACGAGTTTCCGTGAGTGAGTGTCGACATTTAACATTTTATTTGTCGATAATAAATATTTTCGTATTTATTATGAAAAAATTTGGAAAAGATTGGGATACTTTTTAATTTTTTGAACGTTCCTCGAGTCCGACATTTGACCGCTTACATGGCGTTCGTTAATCGTTTTCGAGCTTCGACCGTGGTCTCGTTATTATATTTAATGATCATAAAATACTTTTAAGAACAGGAACCACGTCATATTTATTTCTTGACCTTGGTCATAGCTCGCGTTTAATTAATAAGATATTTATTAGATATTTATAAGATATTTATTAGATATTTATCTAAAATATCTTTTAGATATTTTCCTTTAACTTAACCCTAGTTAACTTAACTAGAGTTTCTAACCTTATATAAGGCCCTATATAAAGCTTAACTATAGAAAAACATACATAACACATTCATAAGGTGTAAAAACACAAAAATCTCTCTCATTTCTCTCATCATATATCACGGCTCAAAACCATCTCCATAACACATCCATACTTTGATTTTCTAGATCAAATACAAGTGTTCTTACATCTATTCTAAGGTGTTTACAAGCATTGGTTAACCATTTGCAAGTTTTGGAGCAAAGATTGGAAGATTATGGTTTCAAACCTAATCTAGGGTTTTCATTGGTGCAAGCTTGTGTTTTTGATCTAACCAAGGGTTTTTGGATTGTTTGGCATCAAACTAATATCATCAATGGTAACTAAACTCTTTATGTATCAGAACTTTAAATTTTATGTGTTTATATGTTTTATTTAGCTAAATCACCATTTAGGGTTTCTTTAATAGGTTTGTAACAAAGTGGTAAAGCTAAAAAGTCCTAAAAACAAGTTTTAAACACATTCTGAGAAAAATATCTTAAGGGGCTATTTGTAATTTTCAAAAATTTAACATAAATGTTATTATGATTTTAAAAAATAACTACATGTCACAAGATATCGAGGGGATCATAAAGAACTCGAATAAACCGATTATAACGAAGAAGATACCTATTTTTACAAGTTTACATAGTTAATACTTTTATAAAACAATTTTTAAAAAAAGTACTATTCATCACAGAAACTTATACTTATATAACATCAAAAAATGAAATAAAACTTTAAATTACAAAAAACGTACTCGAATAGAATCACTAAAATCGGAGTGTAAAACGATAAGTTTATGACGATTAGTACGATTAAGCTAATTAAATTTATATAAAATAATTACTATTCCTGAGTAGTAAAAAAGTACTATACATCATCAGATATTAACTTTTTAAATACGATTATTGATACATCTTTCTAAATACGAAAGCGTGAACTAAGGAAACTACACAACGGGTTTAAAAAGAGAAAAGTTACACACTATTTTCTAATCTTTGTGCACTATTTCCTGAGGTGAATAGTGTTTGGTTCGTTTTAATAAAACTTTATGCAAAACTTTATGGAATCATTTTAAATAATATGTATAATTGGGTTTAGACTTCTTTATAAATATTAATAACAAAAGGCGATTAAACCATTTAACGATTATACGGAGATAAATACATGGAATTTAATTATCAAAATACAATTTGAACATAATTTCACAAACGCAACTAGATGGTGATGTAGCTATATAGAAATATATATGTGTTATAGTTACCAAAGTGCTATATTACTAGGGAATTTCATAATGAGGCCTCTTCGGATGGCGTATTGACGAGTTGTTGGATTTACGATTTAAAGTATCTGGCACCTCGTACTCATTTCATGAACCTCTTTAATTATGAAATCCCGTACGATAGAGCGATCTAACAACTAGTAAGATTATATCAAGTGTTATTATTAAAGTACTTGGAACTTATACGCCCCATATTTACTTAGGTTGCTTTCGGATATTTCCGTGATACATTTTCTGCCATTTACCTGATTATTTCGTCACTTCACTCCTAAGGTGAGTTCATAGTCTCGCAATTCAATCTTTTTAATGTTTTATAAATCCGCGAGGGGAATACATGCTTGTTTACAAACTCTTTTACATACTCGTTTATCTTATAACAATGTATTACCTTTTTCAGGACTTTGTTAGTCATAGTCTCGCATTTCAATCTTTTAAATGTTTTATAAACCCGCGAGGGGAATACATGCTCGTTTACAAACTCATATTTTACACATACAATTACCTTTCAAACTTTGTGAGTTCATAGCCCCCATTTCTATCTCCTTGTTTTATAAACTCTACGGGGTGGAATTACATGATTGATTTTTACTACGACACAAGTGTATTGTTTTAAAACTGTATGCTATCCAGATACTGCCTGAAAATTAATTGCCTAGATTACCACTATTGGCCATAAGTCCCTACAATATCATGAACCTTCAATTGCTATTGTGAGTGAGCGCGAGTGTTGTGGATAGATCTATCGGGACTGACAATCCCCACCTGGAATTTCTGGTCACAAGTTGACCATGGTGCATTTAACATTGAGAATACTTTTAGGTTGTTGGCAAGCATCCTATACATTTGGGGCACAAACTAGTTAAGGCTTCGGGGTCATGAGCTTAGTGCAATAATACTTATATACTTAGACTTGATGAATGTGTTTCTCTTGTCTACATTACTTGTTTTGGGACTCGGATATGTACTTAGTCCACCATTACTTCGATCTTGTGGTCCACTACTAAACATTACTTGATTTACTGAATCACTACTTGGATTTCGGAAATAACACTTTGAAATACTGTAACGCTACTTTTCTTACAAAGACATTTCTTAAATTATTTCAACACTGCTTTTACTTAAACCTATGAATTCACCAACTTTATGTTGACCGTTTTAGCATGTATATCAGGTTACTATTTTTGCAGTAGGAGCATTGGGAGCATTCGAGTCGCGCGGATATATATATTTTTGAACGCTTAATAATTTGAGTACCATTAAATAATTTGTAAACTCTGATTTTAATATAACAAATGTGAAATTTATCTTAAAACGTCTCTTTTGAGGTCGTTTTCCGTGACTTGTGTTTTGTGCCCTGAAGTAGCACCCCAATGTTACCATTCCGCTGCGTTGTCCTGATTTTTGGGGGGTGTTACAGATGGTATCAGAGCTGAAGTCATAGAGAACTAGGTCGTTTTCAAAACCTAGACTATGCCAAATTTTTTTTCAAAATATAGAGTCTTTCCTTGTTTTATCCGATATCCGCACGCGCTTGCTCCCAGGTAACTTAAATTCCTCTCTTTGCATCCCTACTACTATTACATGATAATGAGTATGATAATACTATACAGATTTCGTTCTCTTACGTCTATCATATGACGTCTTACTATTTACCTTATATCGGTCTGTTATATAAATATTAAACATTCTGATTTTTGTGTACTTCCTGATTTCTCATTTTACTCCCTTGAGCGTCAATGCTGGTATTATATATGGATACCTATACTTATGGACAAATTTCTTCTTGATATCTTATGATTTACTTCGATCATTTACGCGACTTTACTTTATTCCCTTTTGATGATATCGAAAATTCGGCATATTTTGTAAATTCTACTAGTTACTTTACCATTCGACTCTGAGTTGGAACACTCTTCTTATGCTTTTGAAGCGCATATGTTGTTTCGTAAATCATTTTGAAGTCTTCCAGTTGATTGGAGTACGACAATTAACTTGTCACCTCATACTACACCTGAGCACCTACCTTTAGAAAACGACCATTTAACTTTCATTTTTATTGATTGAATAAATCTTTACGTTCATTTTTGTTTGACTACTTCTGCATTGTTCGGAATATTCTTAATACTTTTATGACCTATCGCTTTACAAACAATCTCGATGTCAACCTATAGACCATTTTGTTGTCAACTATGAGCTACTTCACGTTTACTTTACTAACTATTTTCATTTCGTTATAAAACTATTTGATACATTTCCTACATCATACAATTATTGAAAAAACAATCATTACAAACATGGACCTCAAATATACATAGCTTGAATCACCTATGTAATTTTGGTGCATAGACTGATTACCTATGCACAGGAAAGACCATGTCACTGAGAGTAATCACTACAAAACTAACTACTGGCATAATAAAAATGAACTTAAACCTACACCTCTTCATCAACACAATTTCGGATGAAATATCCGCATCTTTCTCCGAACCCGTACCTTCGTCAAGTGTCGCAACTTGAGGTCCTTGAGGACAAGGCTCATTTAACGGGGAAGGACTGTAACATTCCGTATTTTCCCGGTCTTATTTCGACGTCATCATTTACGAGTTTCCGTGAGTGATGTCGAAATTTAAACATTTTAATTTGACGATAATAAATATTTTTCGTATTTATTATGACAATTTGGAAAAGAGTATGTATACTTTTATTTTTATACGTTCCGCTAATCGACATTTGACCCGCGCTTCGATTAATGCGTTTCGATCTTACGAGCTTGTCCTCGTTATATTTTAATGATCATAAAAAATCATTTATGAACCACGTCATATTATTTCTTGACCTTGGACATAGCTCGCGTTAAAATAATAAGATCCAATTATATATTTATAAGAAATTTCTTAGATATTTATCTAAAATATCTTTTAGAACTAGTAGTTTTCTTAATCCTTAGTTAAGCCCTATAAAGGCTTAACTAGTAAGAAAAACATACAAACAACATTCCTAATGGTGTAAAACACAAAAACTCCTCTCTCATTTCTCTCATCATATATCACGGCTCAAACCATCTCCGTAACAACACATCCCATACTTTGATATTCTATATCAAATACAAGTGTTCTTACATCTATTCTAAGGTGTTTACAAGCATTGGTTAACCATTTGCAAGTTTTGGAGCAAAGATTGGAAGATTATGGTTTCAAACCTAATCTAACTAGGTATTCCATTGTGCAAAGGCTTGTGTTTTTGATCTAACCAAAGGGTTTTGGATTTGTTTGGTCATCTACTATACGATATCATCAAGGGTACTAGACTCTTTAAGTAATCATACGTATGATTTTATAGTGTTTCATTTATTTTTTATTTAGCTAAAACACCATTTAGTGTTTCTTTAAATTAATGGGTGTGTACCAAAGTGGTAAAGCAAAAGTCCTAAAAACAAGTTTTAAAACACAGTTCTGAGAAAAATACATAAGAGGCTGTTTTAATTCCAAAATTTACATATATGTTTTTATGATTTTATAAAATACTAACATTCACAAGGATCGAGGGGTCATAAAAACTCGAAAAACCGATTAATAACGAAGAAGATACGCTAGTTTACAAGAATTACGATAGTAATACTTTTTATAAAACAATTTTTATAAAAAGCACTATGCATCACAGAAACTTATACTTTATAAAACATCAATACTATGAAAAATATAATTACAAAAACGTGCACGAAAGAATCACTAAAATCGGAGCTAAAACGAATAAGTTATGAACGATTATACTATTAAGCTAATTAAATTTATAATAAATTATGTACTATTCATGAATAGTAAAAAGTACTATTCTCATCAATTTAACTTTTTAAAAATACGATTATTTGATACATCTTTCCAAATACGAAAAGCGTGAACTAAGAAACGTCCACAACGTGGTTTAAAACGAA
This sequence comes from Tanacetum coccineum, assembly GCA_026074375.1. NCBI lineage: Eukaryota > Viridiplantae > Streptophyta > Magnoliopsida > Asterales > Asteraceae > Tanacetum > Tanacetum coccineum. Next base: position 30,843 of record BQNB010064196.1, read on the forward strand.
AAGTTACACACTATTTTCTAACTTGTGCACTATTCCAGAGGTGAATAGTGATGGTTTTCGTTTTTAATAAAACTTTTTGCAAAACTTATGAATCATTTAAATAATATTTATAATTGTTTAGACTTGAAATATATTTTACAAAGGCGATTAAACCATTTAACGATTATACGGAGATAAATACATGGTATTTAATTATCAAATACAATTTGAACATAATTTCACAAACGCAACTAGATGGTGATGTAGCTATATAGAAATATATATGTGTTATAGTTACCAAAGTGCTATATTACTAGGGAATTTCATAATGAGTCCGTACTTCGTATGGCGATTGACGAGTTGTTGGATTTACGATTTAAAGTATCCTAGCTCTCGTACGTCATGTCATGACCTCTTTAATTATGATAGCCCGAACGATAGTGCGATATAACAACTATAAGATTATATTCAATGTTATTAATTAAAGTACTTGGTACTTATACGACCCATATTTACTTAGGTTGCTTTCGGATATTTCCGTGATACATTTTCTGCCATTTACCTGATTATTTCGTCACTTCACTCCTAAGGTGAGTTCATAGTCTCGCAATTCAATCTTTTTAATGTTTTATAAATCCGCGAGGGGAATACATGCTTGTTTACAAACTCTTTTACATACTCGTTTATCTTATAACAATGTGATTACTTTTCAAGGACTTTGTGAGTTCATAGTCTCGCACTTTCAATCTTTTAATGTTTTTATAAACTCGCAAGGGAATACATGCCGTTTACAAACTCATATATTTTACTTCAGTACAATTACCTTTCAATACATGTTAGATTTATAGCCCCCATTTCTACTCCTTGTTTTATAAACGGTCTACGGGGTGGAATTACATGAATTGTTTTACTACGTACAGCAAGTTGTTTTGTTTTTAAACAAGTGGTGTATGCTATCCAGATTATTGCCTGAATATTATTGCCTAGGTTACCACTATTGCCAATTAAGTCCCTACTATATCATGAACCGTCAATTGCTATTGTAGTGAGCGCGAGTGCTGTGGATAGATCTATCGGGACTGACAATCCCACCTGGATTCTGGTCACAATTTTGACCAGGACAATATTAACTTGAGAAAACTTATAGTTGTTGGCAAGCATCCTATACATTTGGGGCACAAACTAGTTAAGGCTTCGGGGTCATGAGCTTAGTGCAATAATACTTATATACTTAGACTTGATGAATGTGTTTCTCTTGTCTACATTACTTGTTTTGGAATTTGGAATATGTACTTAGTCCACCATTACTTCGATCTTGTGGTCCACTACTAAACATTACTTGATTTTTACTGAAATCTCTACATGGATTTCGAATACCACTTTGAATACCTGTAACGCTACTTTTCTTACAAAGACATTTCTTAAATTATTCAACACTGCTATTACTTAAACCTATGAATTCCACCAACTTTATGTAGACTGTTTTAGCAAACGATGTATTTTCAGGTTACTATTTTGCATAGTTAGCAATTGGAGCATTCGATTCGCGCGTATAATAATATATTTTTGAACGCTTAATAATTTGAGTACCATTAAATAATTTGTAAACTCTGATTTTAATATAACAAATGTGAAATTTATCTTAAAACGTCTCTTTTGAGGTCGTTTTCCGTGACTTGTGTTTTGTGCCCTGAAGTAGCACCCCAAATGTTACCATTCCGCTGCGTTGTCCTGATTTTTAGGGGGTGTTACAGTCTCATGTTTAATAGTGCGGTTTTTGTGTTAAAATTTTATTTTTATTTTTTTCTATTTTTTATTTGTGCGGGTTTATTTTTTCGGTCTCATGTTTGATAGTTTGTTTTTTTATATGGGCTTATGTGTTGGGATTCATGTTGCGGGTATTTTTTTATCTGAATTGCGGGTTTATTTTTGTGTTAAAATTATTTTATTTTTTTTTTCTATTTTTTATTTGTGGGGGTTTATTTTTTGGGTCTCATGTTTAATAGTTTGTTTTTTTATATGGGCTTATGTGTTGGGCCTCATGTCGCGTGTATTTTTGATTCTGGAATAAGTCAACACTTTTGTAATTTTTTTCTATTTTGTGCCGAGCGGTTTTTATTTACATTGCCTACAAAAAAAAGGCTAAATGGGCCGGCCCAAGTTGGGAGCCCAACAAAAACACTGTACCCAGCCCACTGTCAAAACGACAGTGTTTAAGCTGGGTAATATAGTTTTTTTTATATGAGCTTATGTGTTGGGCCTCATGTCGCGGGTATTTTTTTTATCTGAATTGCGGCTTTATTTTTGTGTTAATTTTTTTTTCTTTTTTTCTATTTTTTATTTGTGCGGGTTTATTTTTTCGGTCTCATGTTTAATAGTTTGTTTTTTTTATATGGGCTTATGTGTTGGGCCTCATGTCGCGGATATTTTTTTATCTGAATAAGTCAACACTTTTGTAAAAAAAAATTATATTTTGTGCCGAGCGGTTTTTTTTACATTGCCTAAAAAAAGGCTAAATGGGCCGGCCCAAGTTGGGAGCCCAACAAAAACACTATACCCAGCCCACTGTTAAAACGACAATGTTTAAGCTGGGTAATTGAAGGAATGTTGTGTATTCACCTTAATACAAAAAAAATGGATGTCAAATTTATTAGCAAAGGTAATCACACATAAGATTCATATACTGTAACTGGTAATAATATTCCACTTTAACAAATATCTAGGTAGTCAATATAACGATGTCTCAAAGATGTAATGCTGATAAAACATATTTACCATTAGTTTGTGCAGGAGAGGAAACACCTTTTGGTTTCTCAGCGGATGCGTTTCCAGGCCATGTTTCCAAAGGGCGAATAACCAAAGCGCTTAGATTCTCCCTAGGAATAAAAAGAGCGTCTGCTTTAGGTCTGCTCGTTGTCTCTTCCTCGTCACTGAAAAATGAAACCTGCAAATAAGACAGTATTTGAGACTACTGATTCTTTTGTACAGATTATCAGAACAAAATACCAAATGGAATACATAATAGTAAAAGCCCCATATCAATCGTATGATCCTTACAAGAGGAGTCAACGCTTTTGGTACGCAAACGTTCTTTATAGCATAATTATACATTAGTACTTAACAACTCCTACACTATACTTGAAAATGTTAAACCAGTATTATCTAACCATGAAGTGGATAGAACCAGGTATGCGAAACTAATATTAGGGATCCACTACAACTCAGACAAATAAGTTCAATAAACACAATGAATTAACCTGCATCAACCCCATGATCTCAATTTCCTCCCCAACTTTAATCATCCCTTGTTCAACACGACCAGTAGCAACAACAGTACCACGTCCCTACATAGAAAACAATTATGATATGAGGTGTATTATTAGGCCTTTTATGTTTTATTTCGAAACAAATAAACATTAGACATTCAGTTAAGGGTACCAACAATTACAGTCTTTAGTTTATTATACATGGTAATCCTGTCAAAGTTCAGTGAGCTTATGAGACATAAGCCCAAAACCAAATAAGACATAAGCCACAATCAAACCCTAGATTCATCACGCCAAACCTAGTACTAAACCAAAAAAAAACACAATTCAATCAAAACCAATAAAAAAACACAACCAAAAAAAATCATGAAACTCACCTTTAGTACTCTATTAAAACCTTGTTCAGGACTAAACACAAGTGTAGGAAGATAGCCATTAGAAGCCATAACATAGAGCTTCATCATAAAGAACTATAAACACAGAAGTTTCCGAAGAGTCGCTAATTGCACTTCCGGTGTCTGAAAGCACTCAAGATGAAGGGGTTCTAGAAGACGAGTCTGGGTACACAATGAAGGGGTTCTAGAAGACAGTTTTATGCTATGTGTTTTTAATTTAAATCACATAGATTTTAGGTTATCATCAATTGGTTATGCATGTGGTTTGTGATTAATGTGTTAATCGGATATATGCTTTAAGTTGTTTATGTTTATTTGTTTGCTTTTGATAAATTATTATGTATTGTACATCAAAGCAAAGGGTTTTTCAAAAAACAAATATAAACATGACTAATGATTATCGAAATTAGATTTATTATGGATTATATAATGCAAAAAGTCAAAAGTGGATTCGGCTTGCATCCGATATAAAATCTTCCATGATTAGACTAGCAATTTATAGTCCATAATGTGTTTTTATAAATTATAGTTTTATAAAATTCATGATACAAAGATGTTGCATGCTCTTTGTACATGGTTTTGACATGATAAAAAATCTATACCCTTTCAAACCAAGTCTTTTTGCCATCCAACTAGAAAAACACTTGCACTTACTCTTCCATGATTAGTGAGACCTATTCATGGTTTTGTAACCAAAGGTGATATAATACACTTATTAGTGAGACGTTAACTGCTATATAATCATAGTTTTTATTAGACCGACTTAATCAAGTTAAGATAGGTAAGACCTTATGACTCGCGTGATCTTACTCCTTTTTATATATAAATAAATATAAATATATAACAAGGATCAAAATCCTCAAAATCAATGAAACCGGAAATAGTATAGAGTATCTCCGGGTCGTTATGTCCCAACGAGGCTTGAATG
>BQNB010064197.1:0-35409 GCA_026074375.1 Tanacetum coccineum
GCTGTTGGTGGAAAAACAAGCATTAAATTTCCACATGATCCGAATATGCCTGCTTTGGAAGATTATAGCATATTTGACTCCTCAAGAGATGATGAAGATGATGGTGCAGAGGCTGACATAAACAATTTAGATACAACAATCCAAGTTAGTCCTATTCCAACTACAAGAATTCATAAATATCATTCTCTTGATCAAGTGATTAGAGATTTGCAATCAGCTACACAAATAAGAAAGATGTTAAAGAATTTGGAGGAACATGGGTTTGTTAGTACTATTCAACAAAGAACAACCATAAAGACCTTCAAAACTGCTTATTTGCTTGCTTTTTATCATAGGAAGAACCCAAAAAGGTAATTCATGCATTGAAGGATCCAAAATGGATAGAGGCTATGCAGGAAGAGCTTCTACAATTTAAGTTACAAGAAGTTTGGACTTTAGTGGATTTACCAAATAGAAAAAGGGCTATAGGCTCTAAATAGATTTTCAGGAATAAAAAGAATGAAAGGGGAATTATGATAAGAAATAAAGCAAGATTGGTTGCTCAAAGGTACACACAAGAAGAAGGAATTAACTATGATGAAGTCTTTGCCCCTGTTGTAAGAATTGAAGCAATTAGGCTATTTTTAGCTTATGCTTCATTTAAAGACTTTGTGGTGTATAAAATGGATGTAAAAAGTGCTTTTCTCTATAGGAAGATTAAAAAAGAGGTATATGTATGTCAACCACCAGGATTTAAGATCCAAACTTTCCTGATAGAGTATACAGGGTTGAAAAAGCACTGTATGGACTACATCAAGCTCCTAGAGCTTGGTATGAAACCTTGTTAACATATCTGTTGGACAATGGGTTTCAAAGAGGAAAAATTGACAAGACCTTATTCATCTAAAGGCACAAAGGTAATATTTTGCTGTTCTAAGTTTATGTGGATGATATCACCTTTGGTTCAACAAAGAAGGAGCTATGTAATGCATTTGAGAAGTTGATGCATGCGAAATTTCAGATGAGTTCTATGGGAGAACTTACATTCTTCTTAGGATTATAAGTGCATCAGAAAAAGGATGGAATATTTATTAGTCAATATAAATATGTTGATGAAATTTAAAAAAAATAGGTTTATAGAAGTCAAGACTGCAATCACACCAATGGAAACTCAAAAGCCTCTACTCAATGATGAAGCTGGTAAAGAAGTGGATGTTCATATGTATAGGTCAATGATTGGTTCATTGATGTATCTTACATCTTCAAGACCTAACATCATGTTTGCAGTGCGTGCATGTGCTAGATACTAAGTCAATCTAAAGGTTTCACATCTTCATGCTGTGAAAATGATTTTTAGGTACTTAAAAGGTCAACCAAAATTGGGCCTTTGGTATCCAAAAGATTCTCCTTTTGATTTGGTAGCAAACACTGATAGTGATTATGTTGGAGCAAGCTTAGATATAAAGTCTACAACAGGAGGTTGTCAATTCCTTAGATGTAGATTAATATCATGGCAGTGCAAAAAACAGACAATGGTTACAAATTCTACAATAAAAGCTGAATATGTGGCTGCTTCAAGTTGCTATGGACAAGTTCATTAGATTCAGAATCAACTACTTGATTATGGGTATAATTTTATGCATACCAAGATCTTTATTGATAATAACACTACTATTTGCATAATTAAAAATCCTATTTTTCATTCAAAAACAAAGCATATAGAGATCAAACATCATTTTATTAGAGATTGCAATGAAAAGAAATGGATTCAAATGGTCAAAATCCATACTGACAAGAATGTTAAAGATTTGCTTACAAAAGCTTTTGATGTAAGCAGATTTCAATATTTTATTGTTAGTATTGGAATGATGAATCTCTAAAGTCTTTTATCTCTTTATGTTTTTGTAGAGTTTTGTATGTATTAGTATTGTTATTCATGTCATTAAAAGTTTCTGCTGTTAAAATATAATTAGTACTGCTGGTTATACTTAATACTGCTGAGTTACTACTGTTAGTTATACTTAATACTGCTGAGTTACTACTGTTAGTTATACTTAATACTGTTAGGTATAATTAATACTGTGATAATTGTGAAAATTATGGCTTGTGTTTTCTTGGTTTTTGGACTAACATTTTGCAGGAAAAGCAAAGAAAAGTGTTAGATTTATGATGGAAACGCTTTTTGGAATGGAATTGGAATTAATGCTGGTGACTCAAAGTTAATGCTGCTAGGCATAACTTACTATTGTTAGGTGAAAGTTAAAGCTGCTAGGCATAACTTACTACTGCTGGTTCTAAGTTAATGTTGTTGAGGGTATTTTCATAAATACTTCGATTAAGGGTTTCAATCAATCATTTAATCGATTTCAATCTTTCAAATACTCTTTAACTACAAATCCTAACTCAATTTTATCATCCATTATCAATACCTAACACAAATGGTGAATCTAAAGTTTGCGGATACTCATAATTTGGTCGCATTTTTGTCTAAACCCGAAAAAAGGGATGGGTTTGAACAAATTGTGGATATCTTGAATGCACACCCTATTAAGCATGCATTAACGGTTAATCTCACTATATATACTTCGTGTATCAAACAGTTCTGGTATACTGGCGTGGCCAAAACTATTAATGGGGAAGTTCAGTTACATGCCCTAGTTGATGGTAAGAAGATAATTTTCACTGAATTAACTATGAGAAGAGATCTTCAACTAGAAGATGCTGAAGGTATTGATTGTTTACCAAATTCTACCATCTTTAAACAACTTGCATTGATGGGGTATGAGAAAATTTTATAGAAGCTCACTTTTTATAAGCCATTCTTCTCTCCACAATAGAAATTTATGATTCATACTATTTTACAATGTCTAAGTGCAAAGACTACTACATGGAATGAGTTTAGTAACACTATGACATCTGCAATTATCTGTTTAGCTACAAACCAGAAGTTCAACTTTTTAAAATACATTTTTGAAAGTATGGTTAAGAACTTGGATAATGTGTCTGGAAATTTTTTGATATATCCAAGGTTTGTACAAGTGTTTGTGAATCAACAACTTGATGGGCTGCCAAGTCACAAGAGAATTTATGATGCACCCTCTTACACTAAGAAGATATTTGGAAATATGAAGAGGGTAGGCAAAGGTTTTTCTAGTAGAGAAACACCTTTATTTCTAACAATGGTGGTACAAAACCAATCTCAATTAGGTGAAGGTTCAACAATGCCCACTGATCCCATCACACACTCACCTTTATTGAATCATCAACTCAACCTCAAAAGACTCAAAACCTAGGAAGCCTAAGAGAAAAGACACTTAGGTACATCAGCCTAGTGGTCCTACATACATTATTGCAGATGAGGCTATCCATAAGGGGTTGGGTGACAGTTTGGTGAGGGCTGCCACTACTGCTTCTAGCTTAGAAGCAAAGCAGGACAGTGGTAACATAACTAAGACTCAATCTAAGGCAACACTTAATGAATTTAGTTCCCTAGGAACTACTTCAGGTGGTGGTCCTAGGTGCCAAAAAACCATGGGGGATACAATTGCTCAAACTAGGTTTGAGAATGTATCTAAAATTCCAATGATTCACTACTCACAAGAGGTAACACACTTTGAAGTGATGAGGATAGACTTAAACTAAATTAATTGATGGAACTATGTACCAATTTTCAACAAAGGGTTCTTGATTTGGAGAAAACAAAGACCTCTTAACAGAATGAGATTGATAGTTTAAAAAGGAGGGTCAAGAAGCTTGAAAGGAAATATAGGTCAAGAACTCATAAGCTTAAGAGGTTATATAAAGTTGGTTTGACAGCTAGGGTAGAATCCTCTAGAGATGAAGAAAGTTTGGGTGAGGATGCATCTAAACAGGGGATGAGGATTAATCCTATTGATGCTGATGAAGACATTACCCTGGTTAATGTTCAAGATGATGCTGAGATGTTTGATGTGAATACTTTGACTGGTGATGAGGTGTTTGCAGAACAAGAAGTTGCTACTAAAGATGTGAATTTAACTGTTGATGAAGTTACTTTAGCTCAAGCACTTATAGCTTTTAAAAGTGTAAAACCCAAGGTAAAAGGTGTTGTTATACAAGAGCCATCTACAACAACAACAAAAATTTATTTAAAGTTACAAGCTGAATTTAATGAAGAAGAAAGACTTCCAAGAGAGAAATATGAAAAAGAACAAGAAGCCAATGTTGCCTTGACTGAAGAATGGGATGATATTCAGGATAAGATTGAGGCTGATCATGAATTGGCTCAAAGACTGCAAGCAGAGGAGCAAGAAGAGTTTTCTATTGAAGAAAAGGCAAAATTACTTCAACAACTCTTGGAACAAAGAAGAAAGTACTTTGCTGCTAAAAGTGCAGAAGAAAAGAGGAACAAACCACCAACCCAAGCTCAACAATGAAAAATCATGTGTACTTACCTAAAGAATATGTAAGGAAAGAAGCCCAAAGACTTGAAGAACATTTTTGATTCTATTCAGAAGATGTTTGACAGAGTGTTGGGAATAAAGGCCTCTCAAGTTTCTACTGCTGGTTGAAGAAACTACTGCTAGTAAAGATTAGAGAAAACATTCTAAGTTATTAATACTGTTAGTGTTATAGTTAGTACTGCCAGTACAAAGTGTTAGTACTGTTAGTTTATTAATACTGTTAGTTATAATAGTTAGTACTGTTAGTTATATAGTTAGTACTGCTAAAGTGATATGCATGAGATATATTAGGAATATATATGCATTGATCACTTGACATGTTTTGTAAGCCCATTAGGATTTCTTGGTGTATAAAAGAAACCCTAAGGCATAGTTAGAAATATATAGATCTAGAAATCATTTTCTAATAGTTAGTATTTATAGTTTCAAGGTTATTCTGTAACTTTGATTATGTTCAATATATTGAAAGTTTAGCAAGATCTTGTTTTACTATTTCATTGTTCTTCTTAGTATTACAGACTAGTTTCTGCATAGTTTGTAGTATTCACAATCTTAGTTTCTATCATAGTTGTTTTAGATCTATCCAATACAACTAAGCTTTAACAAGTAAGTAAGATCTGTTCAAAAGGGATCAACAAGTGGTATTAGAGCTTGTTGAAAAACTTTGAATAAGAAGAACACTAACTCTACTCAAGATCTGTTAGTCAAAGAAAAGATGGAGTCACAATCAGAAACCACCCAAACAGTGTCTACACTAAAACTTCCAGTACTTAAAACTGGGGAGTATGATCTATGGTGCATGAGGATGGAACAATACCTTACTTTCACTGATCATGCCATTTAGGAGGTAATAGTAAATGGTGATTCAGTTTCACCAGTTGCATCAGCTAGTACTGGTGCTAAAGGTCCTATTCCTCCTAAAAATGCTAAATAAAAGCTAGCAAGGAAAAATGAACTGAAAGTAAAAAGCACTCTTATGCTAGCCATTCTTGATGAACACCTATAGAAGTTTCATGCCTGCAAGGATGCAAATTCCCTATGGGAAGCTATCAAGAATAGGTTTGGAGGCAACAAGGAATCAAAGAAAATCCAGAAGACCATTCTCAGCAGAATTATGAAAACTTTGCTGCATCAAGTCAAGAAGGACTGGATAAAACCTATGATAGGTTTCAAAAGCTTATCAGTCAACTTGAAATCCATGGTGAAGTTATCTCTCAGGAGGATGCAAATTTGAAGTTGTTAAGAAGTTTACCATCAGCTTGGAATAATATTGCTTTAATTATGAGAAACAAATCTAATCTTGACACATTGAGCATGGATGATTTTTATAATAATCTGAAGGTGTATGAATCTAAGATCAAAGGCAAATCAAGTTCAAGGTTAAATTCTCAGAATGTGGCTTTTGTTTCCTCTGATAACTCCAGCAGTACTAATGAAACAATTAATACTGCTCATAGTGTTTCTGCTGCTAGTTTTAAGGATCAAGCTTCTACTGCATCATATGTTGATGATGTCATGTTTTCTTTCTTTTCCAACCAATCCAATGCCTCACAGTTAGACTATGAAGATTTAGAACAGATTGATGCTGATGATCTTGAAGAAATAGATCTCAAATGGCAAGTGGCAATGCTTACCATGAGAGTTAAGAGGTTCATAAAGAAGATGAGAAGGAAGATGGATTTAAATGACAAAGAGACTGTTGGCTTTGACAGGACAAAGGTTGAATGCTATAACTGCCATAGGAGAGGTCATTTTGCTAGAGAATGTAGGGCATCAAGGAATTAGGGGAATAGAAATATAGATGCTCTAAGAAGGAATGCACCAGTGGATATATCTACTACAAATGCCTTGGTTGTTCAAGATAGGATAGGTGGTTATGATTGGAGCTTTCAGGCTGAAGAAGGCATCACAAACTTTGCTCTAATGGCCTATACATATCAAGGTTCATCAAGTTCATCAAGTTCAGACTCTGAGGTACATACTTGCTCTAAAGATTGCTCAAAATCATATGAAACTCTTCAAAAACAATATGATCAACAGCGTGAAGCTCTTAAAAAATCTAATCTAGAAATAATAGGTTATCAAATGGGATTAGAATCATTAGAAGCTAGAATAGTTGTTCATAAAAAGAATGAAGCTATTTATGAAGAAGATATTGCATTTTTAAAGTATGATGTCTAAGTGAAAGATATTTCTATCAAAGACCTTAAAAATCAGTTAGAAGAAGCTTTAAAAAAGAAAGATGATTTAAAACTTAAACTAGAAAAATTTGAAGAATCATCAAAGAATCTAACTAAACTGATTGATAGTCAAAAAAGTGCTAAAGACAAAACTGGTCTTGGTTATGATAGTCAAATGAATGAGAGTGAAGTGGTTCATAGTGTGTTTAACAGTAGAGAAAGTGATGTGGATGATAGTCCAGTAAATGATAGATTCAAAATAGATGAAGGGTTTCATGCAGTTCCCCCTCCCTATACTAGGAACTACATGCCCTTAAGACCTGACTTATCCTTTGCTGGGTTAGATGATTCTGTCTATAAGACTAAAGTTGTTAGGATTCTAAATTTGATGAGACAAAATAAATAAAAGAATGAAACAAAAGGATCAGAATCGTCATTAAAGAATTCTTCAAGCTGGTGGAGAATTATGAAGATTTGGTCAAAGATGTTAAAGATAATGATTAGGAAACATATTAATGTGATTTAAATAGTTTCCTTATCTATTGATTAGCTTCCTTTGTAAGCCTTAATATCCCTCTATATAAAGGGTATTAGGTGTGTAGGTTTAAGATATCCAGAAAAGTGTGTGTACACAAAGTGTTAAAGATGTAGACGTCTAGTAGAGTTGGTGTAGCCCCAAGGATCTTTGATCCCTGTTAGATTGTAACCGTTCTAGAATTGATCATCTAGAATTGGGGCTTGGTGAAAACGTATGAATGGTAAACCTTGTTGAATATCTTTGTTCTTATTCCGCTTTGTTTTTATAACTTATGAACATTGATATTATCCTAGATAAAGGTCTAATAAACCTGAGCTTAAATGATCTTTAGATTCAACATGTAGTATCAGAGCCACGTGGCTCTCAATCTAGGATCTACAAGGTTTTTGAAGAAACCCCAAAACCCTAATTTTCAAGAAATCAAGGTGGTTAAAAGTTTCAATGGGGTTTTGAAGTTATGTTGATATAATGATGCTTATGATCGTCCTCTCTACCTGCTTGGGTATGCAATACAATTAGTAAGCGTTAATATTTTTTTTGGGTTTTGATTTGTTATTTTGATGCAAGATTTTTATTATTAAACCGAGATCAAGGAAATCCTAATCCAAGAGTTTTTGGCTATATGATTTTCTTGTTATTAATCTCGTTGGATTTCGTACTCTCAAGAATTTGTTCTCTTTGTGGTTAAAAGAAAAGATTGAGAAGTTACGAGTAGAAGCACCAAATAACAAAGACTTTGATTTGTTGTGGCGATAAAACCCTAATATGGTTCTTATTTATAATATTACTTGTTCTGGTGAGTTACCCACATGGGTGATGATGAATCCTAGTAGTATGTTTTCTGGTGTCGAATCTACATGTCCTACTACTGCTATTGATTGTTTTGATGAGCTCACAAGGAAGATATGGCGGTATGAAATACAAGGAACATGATTTGATTTGGGTTTTATGTATATTAATACTGTTTGAGCACAATGGAATGTTAATACTGTTCGAACATTTTTAGTACTGCTTGATACATTAGTACTGCTTGTCTCTTGGTACTAATACAAGAAGGTTAATGTTGTTCGAAATATCTAAAGCTTCTCAAAACAAGTTGTTACTGTTTGGGATTTGAAGAAGTATAACAGTATTAAGTTAATATTGTTCGCCCATGCTTTGTGTTGTTCGAAAATTATTAATGCTGCCTGCTTTGATCGATCATGGTTAATACTGTTCGAGAAGGTTAGTACTGTTCGCACAAGGAAGCAGTTTCAACTGCTAGTATTGTCCGAGAAGAATGTTTACACTGCTTGAGTTGTCCGAGAAAAGCAGTTTCCACTGCTAGTTATGTCCGATAAAAGTAGTTTCCATTGCTAGTTATGACCGATATCGGACAGTACGTGATTTTTGGATGGTTTTGGATTTCGGACAGAACTAGAATTATTTCAGTTTATTCTTATTTTATGGCTCGTTTTAGAGATTATATGAAGAGGTAATTACGAAGACAGTTGAATATTGTTTATTTGATGTTGTAGTTGGGTTTCACAGATGCGTGTCTTATCATATCTTAGAGTCATGTTTATAGCAGGACATTGATTTTAAAGATAACTTGTTCGTGCTTTAATGGTGTTGACGAAGACTTGACAAATCTAGCAAAGGTGTGTGATCTAACTTATGGTGCTTAATGCTCACATTTGCTATCACTTTAAGGAGTTACGTTGTAGTGCTCAGTGTCTCATATAGTTGAGGATTTTGTCAAGAGATTGCGATCTACTTATATTTTGGTCTTGGTATGAGTTCGAGGTCACGTGGATAGTGCAAGACATAAGACACAAGTTTGGGAGATTCTACTTCTTTATCAAATTCGTTATATTCGATTTTCTTCATCAGTGATCACTACATAGAGCCTACAGAGTTCGAGATTCAAGAGATGGTAAACATATGGGTTTCAGGGGAAGCTTATTGTTTAAATGTTTAACCATCAACATGCACCACTTAAGGGGAAGTGTTTCATTACTACTGCTGATCTTTATTACTACTGCTAGTTTATATTTCTACTGCTCAAAGTCATTTTTCGTATTATGCTTCATGGAGGGTACTTTGAGTTATTGGAAGGATGGATTGGTAGTGTGGTATATGGTTTGTAGCTGTTATGATCCAAGTTGCATTTCTACAGAAGACCCCTATTAGATGATTACAAAAAGGGGAAGAAGATTACAGGTTTATTGATTTGCAACTTATTATGTGTGGTGGCATGATCATAAGTTAAGGGGAAGCTATCTACAAAGGAAGATTTTGTTTCATTCAGGGAGATGATTACATCTCAACTTCAGGGGAAGCTTTGGCTTTATGATGAAGTTCGTACACGACTTTGTTTGTTTTGTCATCATCAAATAGGGGAAGATTGTTGGGATTCTTGATTTGATGAGACAAAATGAAGACGAATGAAATAAGAGGGACTAATCTGGGACTTATTCAACATTATAGGAAGTTACAAGATCAGGTTTTGACTACAATAATGATAAGCGTTACAAGTTGAAGATAAATATCATTAATGTGGTTTAAATACTAATTAATGTTGATAAGTGTCAATTAAGTTTTCCTTTGTAACGTCTTATGAGAATTGGGGCTTGATGAAAACGTATGAATGGTAAACCTTGTTGAATATCTTTGTTCTTATTCCGCTTTGTTTTTATAACTTATGAACATTGATTTATCTAGTAATAGGTCTATCAACCTGCTGCTTAAACGATCTTTAGATTCAACAAAAGTAAGTGAAACTAAAACTAGTATATCTAAGACTAGTAGGATAATTGGGGTAGTAAAGCCTAAAAACTGTATAGGACTAGTGCTTCCTATCATTGAAGTATTGGGACACTGTAGTGGATAATGGTAGTGTGTTTAGACCTAAATTATAGACAAAACAAAGTTTATAAATCAATTTGTAAATCTGGTGGAATATGAAATCTGTTATTAAGGAAAACATACATAGGCAAGTAGAGTATCCTAGAAAAATCAAAAAGTCCTAGGGGTAATAGAAGAAACTGGAATGGGATGATGACTCAGAAACTAAGAAATGGTTTTGAGTCTATAAAGAAAGCTTGTTTTGTATGTGGGAGTCTCAACCATTTAATCAAAGACTGTAATTTTTATGAAAATAAAATGGTAAAAAAACGAGAGTTAAATAATGAAATTAGACTTTGAAGATGTATACTTTGTAAAGGAACTTAAGTTTAACCTTTTCTCTGTCTCACAAATGTGTGACAAGAAAAACAGTGTTTTTTTCACTAAGACTGAATGTCTTGTTCTATCTCCTGACTTTAAGCTACTTGATGAAAGTCAAGTCTTGCTTAAAGTTCCTAGACATGACAACATGTACAGTTTTGATCTAAAGAATGTTATTCCTTTAGGAGGTTTGACTTGTTTATTTGCAAATGCTACAATAGATGAGTCTAATTTATGGCATAGGAGGCTTGGTCATATAAACTTTAAAACTTTGAACAAACTTGTGAGAGGAAACCTTGTAAGAGGTTTCCCTTCAAAGCTTTTTGAGAATGACCATACATGTGTTGCTTGTCAGAAGGGAAAGCAATACAAAGCCTCTTGTAAGACCAAGCTTGTGAGCTCTATCAACCAACCCTTACAAATGTTGCATATGGACTTATTTGGGCCAACATCTGTAAGGAGTATCAATCACAAGACATATTGCCTTGTTGTCACTGATGACTTTAGTAGGTTTAGTTGGGTTTTCTTTTTGGCCACTACGGATGAGACTAGTGGGATCCTTAAAACTTTTATAACTAGCATTAAAAACCAAATAAATCATAAGGTTAAAATCATCAGATGTGACAATGGAACTGAGTTTAAAAATAATGACATGAAACAGTTTTGTAGGATAAAAGGGATTAAGAGGGAATTTAGTGTTGCCAGAACTCCACAACAAAATGAAGTTACTAAAAGAAAGAATAGGACACTAATAGAGGCAGCTAGGACTATGCTAGCAGATTCACTCTTACCTACTACATTTTGGGCGGAAGCAGTTAATACTGCTTGTTATGTTCTGAATAGGGTTTTAGTGACCAAGCCTCACAACAAGACACCTTATGAACTATTACATGGTATACCACCTAGTATAAGTTTTATGAGACCTTTTGGGTGTCCTGTGACCATTCTTAATACCTTAGATCCCATAGGCAAATTTGATGGGAAGGCTGATGAGGGGTTCTTGGTTGGATACTCTATAAATAGCAAGGCTTTTAGGGTATTTAACACTAGAACAAGGAAAGTAGAGGAGAACCTGCACATAACCTTTCATGAAAACAAACCTAATGTTGCAGGGAGTGGACCAGATTGGCTCTTTGATATTGATTTACTAACAAACACTATGAATTATGAGTCAGTTACTGCAGGGAATCAGACTAATAGGAATGCAGGTATCAAAGATAATGTTGATACAGTACATACTCAACAATATATTCTGCTACCATAATTTTTTGATAGTCCACATAGCTTAGAGGATGCAGTTGCTGATGATGCTGGTAAAAATAAAACTGAAGAACCAGCAAATGAGGGTGAAAGAAATGGTCAAGAGAAGGAAGGAGGAGCTTCAAATAAAGATGGTGACCAGAATGTGCAGGATTTAAGAGTTGAATTGGATAAATTGCTTGTTAGTGCTGCTGGGCAAAGTTTTATTAATGCTGATGATCTTTCAACTGATCCTCTTAAGCCTACTATGAAGGATACTACTGATCTTCTAAATACTGGTATCTTTAATGGTGCATATGATGATGAAGATGTGGGTGCAGAGGCTCACCTCAACAACTTGGAAACAACCATGAATGTCAGTCCCATTCCTACAACCAGAATTCACAAGGATCATCCTAAAGACCAGATCATTGGAGACATAAATTCAGCTACTCAAACAAGGAGGATGACCAAGATTTCTGAAGAACATCATACCAGGGAATTCACAAGGACCATCCTAATGACCTGTCAATTTTGAGACATAAATTTAGCTACTCAAACAAGGAGGATGACCAAGATTTCTAAAGAACATGCTATGACCAGTTACATCAAAAAGCATAGGAGAACAAATCATAAAGATTATCAAAACTACTTATTTGCCTGTTTTCTCTCACAAATAGAACCTAAGAAGGTGACACAAGCCTTGACAGATCCAAGCTGGATAGAGGCAATGTCAGATGAGTTGCTACAGTTTAGATTGCAGAAGGTTTGGAGATTGGTTGATTTACCCAAAGGCAAGCATGCCATTGGAACAAAATGGGTCTATAGAAACAAGAAAGATGAGAGAGGGATAGTAGTTAGAAACAAGGAAAGACTAGTTGCACAAGGTTACACCTAAGAAGAAGGCATTGATTATGATGAGGTTTTTGCTCCTGTTGCTAGGATAAAAGCAATCAGGTTATTTTTGTCCTATGCATCATTTATGGGGTTTATTGTGTACCAGATGGATGTGAAGAGTGCCTTTTTATATGGTACTATTGAAGAGGAGTTGTATGTGTGCCAAACCTATAGTGTTATGGAAGATCCTCTGTTCCCTGATTAAAGTTTATAAGGTTAGAAATCGCTCTTATATGGTCTCCATCATAGCTCTCAAGAGAGGTTTGAGTACTTTGTCTACCTACTTTTTGGAAAATGATTTCAGATGGAGGCTCTATTAGATAAAAAACTTTGTTCCTCATGAAAGATTTAAAGGCTATATCATGTTAGTGCACGTGTATGTTGATGACATCTATCTTTGGGTCTACAAAGAAGTCTTTATGGGGTTAAGCTTTGAGAGATGATGCACAAGAGTTTCCAGAGAGTTCTTATGGGGGAGACTCACTTTCTTCTTAGGGTTGTGGTTAAGCAGATAATGTGATGGATCTTCATCAGCCTAGACAAATTTATGTGGATAAATATATTGACAAAAAAGTTTGATTTTTTGTCACTGAAGGCAAAAAAAAAAACATGCAACTCCAAATTGAGACTAACAAGGGCATTACCCTTCTACAGGTATGAAGAAGATGAGGATGTGGGATGTTCATTTATACAAATCATGATTGGATATAGATGTACTTGAAAAACTTTCTCGCATTTAATTAATGGTTTTCTATTTGGTGCTTGTGAAAGGTTCACAAAGTTACTCCTTTAGTTCTCACATCTTCATTTGATATGAAGTGGTTCTTTTATACTTGATACTGTCAACCCTTTATTTGGCCTTTGGTATCCTAAGGGATATTTCACCATTTGACATTGTGGCTTTTTTTGTAGTGATTATGCTGGTAGCTTGCCTTGATAGGAAATCCAACAATAGGAGGTTGGTAATTTCTTGGCCAAAAGGTTGATTTCATGGCAATGTTAAAAAAGGGAAAATAGAGTTTGCACCCTCTGCTTCAGAAGAGTAGAGGCTGTTGCTGATGCAAATTGCGTGTGGACAGGTGTTGTGGGGATCCATAATCTGATGCTTGATTTGGGGTTCAATTTCCAGGAACACCAGATTTAAAATTGATAATGTAAGCAACCCATTTGTACTTATGAAGTAATCCAATGTTTCATTCTAATTAACCAATGCACATTGATATAAGGCCCACCATCTTCTTCAGGAGATTCCTTATGAAGTGGCTCATTCTAGTGATCAAGTTTAACATAGAACCAATGTTGGCAGATCTTCTCATTAATAGGCTTTTGATGTCTAGTATACGGTTTAACTTTTTGATTGCTAGCATTGGATTATTAATCTCTGAAGTATTGTTTGAGGCGAGGGTAATTAAGATTGGAATGAAAGGGATGTATCATTATGCCAGGATGTGGGGTGATGGGTCAGGAATCCCACGGTGAAACCCAACCACACATTACAACTGTATTCACTGTCTAAATCTTTAAACCAATCACTGTTTCCATCACAATCTAAAACCCATAAAAGAAAAAGACTCAAAAACCTAGGGAAACCAAAAAGAAGGACCACTATGATATCTCAGTCTAGGGGGTACCTATTCACGTGATGACGAGATGAGACTAACTATAAGTTAGTGGGGAAGCACAGAATGGATTGGGGCTAAATATGATTCTAGCTCTAGAAAGCAGGAGCATGACAGTGGTAATATAAATAGGACCCAATCCTTGGCAACAATTAAATGCGAGTCATTCCCCTTCAGGGAACTGATTCCATTAGTGGTATCAGGTTGCACATGATACCATATTCGGGGTGCAGAGAAGTGAGAAGCTCAATTAGCGTTTGAGGGGGGTTGCATCTAAATAGTCCAATGATCCACCTCTCTTAAGAGTTAACATACTTGGAAGTAGGGAGGACAGCATAAAACTAAAGGAATTGATGGAAACTTTTTTGTATTTAAAATTTATCGAAAGGATTTGTGATATTATAAATCAGTTAGAGTGGTGAGGAAAAAAGGAAAATGAGAGATTATAGTGAGCTATAATAATAAATTGTAGAGAGTTGTGTGATATAAAAAACAGTATAGAGTGAATTGGCGAGAAAAGAAATTGAGGAGATATTGTGATGATTATAAACAGAAAGAGAGCTTGTGAGAATCAAAATAATTGATTGAATGCTTTTTGGAAAGAAATTGGTGTAGGGTTTATATTGTGTATTAATGTTAATCGTTGACAGCTTAAACTTAATGTTGTTCTAAGGCTTATGTTTAATGTTGCTTGGGCTTCTAATTTACTGCTGTCGTCCTATTTGTTTATGTTGATAGCATTTCTCTTATGCCTGTTAGGCAGAAGTTAATGCTTGTGTGCCAGGCATAATTCCTACTGTTGGGTTAGCAGTTGACTCTGTTTGGATTAACTTATTGACTGCCTAGTTCAAGTTAATGATTGTTAAGGGTAATTTTCATAAATACATCTTCGGATAAGAGTTTCAATCACTCATTGTTCGAATTTTATTATTTTACACTTTTCTTATTCTCTCATAATCATAAACCCTAACTCAATTTTTCATCTTTAATAATAAATAAACCTTCACCTATGTCGACCCTTTCTTTTAATAGTTTGCTAAAAACTCACCTTTTGGTTTGCGGGTTTTTGGGTGAAGAGAGAAGGAAGGGGAAAGCGGGGAAGAAACCCAAAGATAAAGTAATGGGGTTTGGGGGTAAATTATTAATTTTATTGAATTGCAAGTTCTGTCCAATATGCCGTTTATGGTAATCTACCATTTATTCATTCCGTATTGTACAAATTTGACATCTGCTATGGACTTTTAATGTAAAGTTTTAATGGAGTGAACGATGAAATAAAAGCCACTTGTAGACAAAATGAAGGTTAATCCTACATCTAAGACAAGTATAAGTAAGTGATCTTAAAGTTGGATGATGCTGAAGGAACATATTGTCTACCTACTGCTACCATTTTTTTGCAGATATTGGAAGAATGGAGGTATGAAAATCTACTCCAAAAAGCTTACATTTATAAAGCTTATTTTTCATCCCAATGGAATTTCTTATCAATTAACTTCTGTATTGCCTTTGTGATAAGACTACATCCTGGAAATGTATTTAGTATAGCACATGGCAATCTGCCTATTATCTGTATTGACATAAAAACCAAACAATTTAACTTTTCCAAGTACATTTTTAACAATATGGTAAAGAACTTGAAGGGTGGGGTAAAATTTCTTATGTATCCAAGGTTTGTGCAGGTCTTCCTAGATAAAAAAGTTTGGGGTCATGTCCAGAATAAATGAGAATTTATGTATATCCTTCCCACACACAGAAGGTGTTTACTAACATGAAGAGACAGGAAAAACGGTTTTCTTCTGGAAAAGGTCACACCTCTATTTGAAATAAATGGATGGTTCAAGTAACTGAAAAGACTATGGCGTGTGAAGTTTTCAGATGTTGCTCTACTGATGTACTCATTATAAACCCATTCTTTTCTCAACCATCATTTATCTAAACCTCAAAAAGGATAAAGTAGAAAGGATAACAGAGGATGGAAAAGTAGTGACCCTTCAGAGCCTTATTTTTGCCCTGATGAGGCTACCATTGAGGATCATGTTAGTTATCCCCCTTTCTTGTGGACTCCACCTCAATGTGGTGTGGATAGAAAGCAATTACTGAATTGATGGATCTTTTGTAAACCTCCCAATTTACATCTAGAGTTCTTGCTAAGGAGTCTACAAAAATCTAATTTCAAGCTTTGGAGATTGGAAGAGCCTGTGATAAAGAAGAGGTAAAGAGTTTGGAAAAGATAAGGAAGTCAAGAACACTAGGGTTCAAGATATTAAGGAAGGTTGGTTCAGCTAGCAGGGTAGAATCCTCTAATGATGTTAGTTTGGGTGCTCAGGAGGATGCATCCAAACAGGGGAGGAAAATTGATGATCTTGATGCTGATGCAGAAGTGACTTTGGTGGATAAGACTCAAGAGATGAATGATGACAACCTGATGTTTGATTTTCAAGCTTGATGTTGGAAGAGGCAGGAAATTTAGTTTGAAAAGGTGTGGTGATGGAGCTTGTATTTAAGTGTTACTACAACTACAAAGTTAATTCCTGTTAGTGTGATAATTCCCAGTTACTATTGCTGGTTGAAGTAGTTATTATCTGTATTGTAAAGTTACTACTGCTAGTGCTCCAACAACAACTATTGATGAGTTAACTATGGCTCAGACTCTAATAGAAATCAAAGTAGCTAAACCCAAAGGTGTTACATCTACTGCTACAAAAACTACAATTACAAGACACATAGGTAGAGGCGGTTTGTATTGTATGAGACAAGTGTATTCAATAAAACATCATCACAACACTTCACTAGCATTCTCAAACTTCCAAGGCTCTATAAGATTAAAAAGCGCAAAACGGCAAAAATGGTTGAGCCTGAAAAAACTTTCGAAAAGACAGAAGAAACGAATAAATTGCAATGGATGGATGGATGTTGATAGACGAAATTTTGAAGCTCAAACTATCAAGATGAATTTAGAAGAAGTTAGAGAGCGAGGATTTCAAGGTCCCTAAAGGAAGAAGAAGCCAACAATAAGCTTTTACTTGACATCTTGGATTAAACCATCAGCCTTAGCCTATTGCTTGGACTGCTGACTTTCAAACTGGTCAACAATGCAAATAGAAGAACAAGACCGGTTGTGAGTATAAAGAAGATGTCCAAAAATTGTTTATAGAAACTTTGGAAGAAGGGAGAAAGAAACATTTTGCCCGCAGTAAGAGCTACATAGAGAAAATGCGGAGCAAGCCACCAATAAGGCACAAAAGAGAAAATATACATGTCTACCTCATTTGAAGAACATGGATGGAACAAACACAATCAGCTGAAGAGCAAAAATGTTATGATGAAGATATACCAGGAGATCGTTTGGATTAAAGAGATGAAAAGGGTAATCTACTTTTGTAGACATGAATACAGAGTTGGTGAGAAAGTAGTGTGACCAAGAACAGAAGGAAGTTTCTAATACAAGAGGCAGGTGATAGTTGAGCTTGATTTAATAATATTCTTAGATTTAGCAGGAAGGTAGATGAGCATTTAGAAGCTGAATAAAAAGATTACAAAAAGGAGGTAGGGAATGAAAGGCCATTTTTGAGATAGTATAAAGATGTTGAGGTTGCAATTGATGCTTTACCTCCTTGCTTACTAAGGCCTACTAGTGATTGTTGAATGCAAGATTGATATATGATGGGATGGAGGTGATACTTTATTTGATATAGGGCCGGATGGACGCTCAAAAAGGTTATTTTCAATGATTAAAAATGCTTTAGGATAATAGATAGAGAAGATTGGAGACCTTTGGAAGTTAGTTAAAGCCTAAACATGATAGTACAAACTGCCAGAGGAGGATTATGAAAGTTGGCGTTATGCGGTTGTCATTTAAAATGTATGTTTAGAACCATGGACATAAAAACAGTGAAGTATCGGAGAAATCTAAAAAGGGTTACAAAAGAGTATCTGTGTGAAAGTTGTTTTGATAACTGTGGGAGTGCCACTTTGTGAGATTTAAAATTACATATCTTTATGTTGGTTGAGAAATGATATAACCCTTACACTCCCAATAACTATCTCAAACATGATGAACAACTAAAAGCTTCAAGCTTGACCATTTGTATGAGATGTATTACTCATACTACTCATGCTCCTGACCAAAGCATGCGAAACGGGGTAAATGAGTGTTTTGAATGGCATCCATCCTGGTGGATGGTAAAGACTTTTATGAAATACGGAAAGATCAAAAGATTGAAACATCAAGTTTAGGGGTGGATTGTTGGGTTTTAATGAACTTCAAGATATTCATTTGATTAAGCTATCTGCTTAGGTATAAATTTGTGGTCTGTCAAAGCATTAATCTTAGTACGTTAGCATACGCCGGGATACTAATGTAATAATTATCCCAAGCTATTGTAGCTTATACTTGGTGTAATATAAGTTACCTACTAATGTTTACTACATGTTGTATAACCTAGGTTTTGTTAGTTTATTAAGTTACTGTTGATAGTCAGGAAGTTAAAGATGCTCTGAGATGTAAGAGATGAAGACGAAAAATATACTTAAAGTAGTTACTACTGTAGTACAAAAGCTTAGTACTGCTAGTGTATGTAAGTACTCTAGCGGTATTCTTCTAAGCTAAGTTAATACTTGCTTGTGATAGTACAATGCTGAGTGAATTACTACTGCTGGAGGGATTATATGACAGAGAATGAGATTAAAGTAATGATTAGAGAACAACGAATACTTACGAAGTACAAGTACTTAGTTATTTGTATATAGAAGATTATGTATTACTTTTTTGTTTTAAAGAGATTATGTTTGTTTATAGGATATGACTTGATATGTTAGGGGTAAAGTTATTGTAAGCCTTGTAGGACTCCTTGGTGTATAAAAAGTGGTCCTAGGGCATAATGTTTGAAGGGTTCATCTTTTGATATCGTTAGCTTCAAGGTTATTTTGTAACCCTATCACTATTCAGAGTGATCGTTTTATATTGAGGTTGAAAGTTTAGTAAAAGTTTGTTTACTGTTTTATTGTTCTTCTTAGTATTACAAGCTAGATTTCGCATAGTTTGTAGTATTTACAATCTTAGTTTCTACTGTAGTTGTTTTGGATCTATCCAACATAACTAAGCTTTAACAAGCTAAGTAAGATCTGTTCAGAAGGGATCAACACATTCATTGTCTCCATGATTTTCTTTGTCCTTCAGTTTATACTCGGAAAGCAATGGAATTAGTAGAGTATCAAATCAATTTTGACAACTTGTCATAGAGAAAGTTAAACTAGGAAACCATTTGTTGATATTGGTCCTGAGGGTTTTAAATGTACATTGCCTTTATCACTTTTTTTAGACGCATGTCTGATGGGTCCCCCCCACCACAGATTCAATGGTTGACAAATTATTTTTTCCCTTAAGGTTCAAAAATTTTCTTTCCAGTTGGTGACCACCTAAGGCAAGATCTAGGTTTTTGCACTAGGGCTTTAGGTGAAGCAAGTCTTTCTTTGGACCCTAGCTTTTTAGGTTTTTCTTGACTTTTGGGCTTATGTTTCTTTTTGATTTTCAACCATTTTTCAATCATTTATATTCCTTATTGTGAGCAAGGAAGAAAAGAAGAGAGGAGAGAACTCATGTCATTCTCCATAACTTTAAGCACGCAAACATCAGGGATTTGCATGTTAATTAAACAGTTGCTTACAAATAGAAATAAACAATTTCAAATTTAATCATTCCGACTCGAATAGCAAGCTTATTGTTATTACATTTAGATGGACTTATGTTTCATTATTCTTCGAAAAAGCAGGTTAAATTCCTAGAGTGATTTCCTTTCTACTTTCCCTACCTTCCTTTATTCTTGATTATGTCGGATCTACTCTCTTATTACGCAGAAGGGACCCTTAATTATTTGTATTGCTCTAGGCGTGCTATATAGTCTTAGTAGTGATGTCTACTCCTGTAGAAAGAGGAAAACCATGTGAGTAAGAATTAAAATTTACAAATTGTCTTAAGTGTTGAATGAGGTTGTGATGAAACAGTTATCGGGATTTGGCCATCCTAACGCTTGCTTTTATTTAGTTTGCTAGGCACAGTACTTTTCTTCCATACGT
This sequence comes from Tanacetum coccineum, assembly GCA_026074375.1. Classification (NCBI taxonomy): domain Eukaryota; kingdom Viridiplantae; phylum Streptophyta; class Magnoliopsida; order Asterales; family Asteraceae; genus Tanacetum; species Tanacetum coccineum. The sequence goes on from BQNB010064197.1 coordinate 20,177, forward strand.
GTTCTTAAAAGGATTAATACTAATAACCATTCCCAGGCGGGCGATCACTTTGTTTCATGTCTACACCTTTGTTTCTTTAGGTGGTGGGTTCCAAGTTTGAAGTGAACTGGATTTGTTTAAAATTCATTCTTCACTTTTCGACCTGTCGAGGTGGGGGGGGAACCCGAGTGTTTGAAAAAATTTAGACGTTTTATCAGATTGAAAATGCTTGTGGTTGTTTCAACATAACAATTCATGTTTCTTTAGGATTTCTAAAAATCGGTTTCCCTACGCGGTTAGATTGATTTGCATTTTTAGTATTCGTTCTCGTTTCAACTTTGGTGGCGAATCACTTTTGTTATGAGCAAACCCTTATCATAAATAACTGGGCTCTTAGCTTAGCATTTTCATAAATTGTGTCATGTAATTTGTTCTACAAAGAGTTAATTATTAATTTTGTTTGAGCCCGTGTCACATTGATTACGAGTCAAATTGGTTCTTGTATGAAGGCTTTAAGATGGGCGTTGTCTTATTTCATTAAATTCTGAACCTGAAAACTCTTTTTCTTTCATTCTCATTCAGTTTCTAGAGGCAAAAGGACAAGGGGTAATCTGATACACGTGGAGTATTCTTTCACTGTTCTTAGTATATCCTAATGAGCTTGCAACGTTCGATCTTTATGTTGCATTACCATTATAAGATTTATCATACGAATTAATTAGGACATATTTGCATTTTCTTCACATCTCTTTGTACCATTCATTCTAAGTTTAGCATATTCATACTCATTTTTAATGATACAATTTTCAAAAATCATTTTCTTTCGTACGTTCATAGCATCCAGTTTCGGCTGATTTAAATGTAATCTACATACATAATTATTTGGCCCCTCCCCACTTCTGCTCCCCGGACATAATTTACATGACTGACAACTGCTCTTAGTGATGCTTACATTTCCCCTTCCAATGCCTTGTGCTTAGCAGAAATTTAATCAGCTTCTTCTTTTGAAAGAGATTGAACAGTCTCGAACAAATAATTTTTGTGCTTCTTTCAAATATTGTTTATTGAAATTTTGCACTATAGCATTCATCATTGGTTAATGATAGGGGAAAATTTCATCTTTTACAATTTTGTGAATCTTTTGGTGAATAGAAGACCACCAATTGTGTATATCTAAAGTCATTTTTTGTTTGACAAAACGTTAATGAGTCACAATGGGGCTTTTTACCTCATTTAGAAATTTTCGTGCAACACTTGGTGTAGTATCATCTGAAAACTCTTCATTTGGTATTGAAATTGAGTTAAAAACATTAGCCGTTTTGGAAGTATTTGAAAAATACAACTCTTCACATGATTTGGCCGTTTGAGAAACAAAAAACCCCGAAGGATGATTAATCTTTGTATAATTTGCTGGTTATATTTCTTTGTTTAATTGTTTCATTTTTAAGCGACTCTCTTGAGCAAGTTCCAGTTGTCTTTCCTAATCATACAACATGTCAAAGGATCATACTTTTCTTTTAGATCTTTGCCATTATACGAAACTCTGATGGTTTCTGCACTTAAGCTTTGCTTGGGTTTATATTAAGGAGTTTGATACCTAAAGCTATTTTATGTTGGTGTGGTAAATGAGTCTTGGGTTAGGTGAACAAGCCGATTCATGTGCATCGTTTGAATCGATTGGAACCCGTTTTAAACCAAAATATTTCTATTTACCTTTTTCTTATCTCTCATCGTTTAAATTTGTTTATCACTAGATGTAATCTTCGCGTCATTTTGTTTTTTAATCTAGACTTACATCTTTTCTCTTTTCATCTTTGAGAGAAAGGAACTACGGTTTGGAAACTTTTCATGTGAAGCTGTTTATTTAAGTTTGAAATTTCCTCTTTCATAGCCGTTTTGGTGTTAACTGAAACTTAAGTGAAGTGGCACTTTATCTTTTTAGAACGAACCATTGGAGTCTTAATAAACAAACTTGTTGATTAACAACCTTTTGTTGGGATTAAAAGCCTTCTTAATGCTGCTTTTATTGATGTTAATGCTTGCCTCAGCCTGCAAAGGTTAGTGTGATGAGAGAAATTTCATTTTAAAATTTTATCTAAGTGTTTTAAGAACTGTTGGTGAAGTTTCAACTGCCAGTACCAAAAGTTACTACTGCTAGAGGATAGTTTACTACTGCTATACAAAAGTTACTAGTGTTAGTCAAAAGTTGACTCATAGTATGTGCTGGAAGGAGTTAATGCTGCTAAATGAAGAAGTTTGTTCTGCTGAGTTAGTGAGTTACTGCTTTATGTGATTTATATGAATATTTTGGGTATTAAAATATATGTATAGTTTATTTGTTTAGAAGATTCATTATTACTTCAAAAAAAGTATTGTAAGCCGGGTTAGGACTCATTGGTGTATTTTTCTAAAGAGGGAGAGGTGCCTTGGGCATAGAGATTGAATGTTTCCGCCAACATACCAACGTACCACACTAATAACACTATCCATAATAGACCGTCATTAATATGATAATTATCATAGCTTTAAGGTTTTTGTACCCTAATACTTTGTGAGTATTTCATCATTATTTAATATTGGAGATTTTGTTTATTGGAATTTTATTGTCATTTAATTACTGTTTATTGTATAGATCATTTATATATTAAAGATTTGATTCCAGCTTTTTCTTTAATACTTCAAATCACAAAGTGTCTACTATTAGTTGTTGTTAGATTCTATCTAATATTAATTAATCTTTTTTCATAAGCTTAGGAATAATTACACGATTCTATTAAAGTGGGACCAACATGTGGTTTTCAGAGCTTGTCTGCTTCTTTAATAAACTTTTGCATTAGGAAAGTTATGGCTTCAACGATTTACAACAACATCGGTGGAGGCCATCTAAAGTTCACCATGCTCAAACCTTGGTCGAGAGTTTGAAGTTATCTGCGCCCACGCGATCAAGGACACTTGCCCCCTCTACAAGACATCCCTAGACTCGATAGCACACTATGCTCACCTACTCAGCCCAGAAGCTCCATACCGACGAATGATCTCTCGCAACCCCCCTCTGCCTCCACACAACACAAACCGTGTGGACAGGGTTACACCACACGCCGTGTCTGATGACCTATTTACATCTGGTGAAGATAAGGCTCAGAGAAGATTAGATGTGAGGTAGAAGTACTTTTTATGATGGACTACCAAATGAACATCAGTTAAAGTTTTAAACGATCTCATATAAGGTGCTAAGACTGTTACTGGGGAAGCTGTAGAGAAAAACGAGTTTTGGTATGGTTGCAGCTCACTAAATCAAAGACTCAAAGAAAATTCTCTTTAAAGCAAGCAATATGAAAACTTATGCTCCAAGTATCAGAGATGCTTTGATCAACCCATTTGTTAGGCTTCAATGCTTGTGAGTAAGTTGGATCCTTTTGGATGAAAAAAGATTTTCACAAATGGAAGAGGTGAAATCAAAAAAGTTATTAATAAGCTTGTCACCTGAGTGAGAACTCACATGCTGTTGTGTGGAGAGGAATTAAAGCTGAGTTAGAATAATGAGCATGGGATGATCTCTTAACAAACCTCAAGGTGTATGAGCCAGATGTATAAGGACGTCTAGCACTCAAGTTCAAAGCACACAGAACATGTACCTTTTTTAGGTGCTCTTCAAATAACAAACACTTGTAGCTCTAATAAAGTATGTTTAATGATTCTCATGGGAGTAGTTACTACTGATAACACTTAAGTTATTGACTGCTTTACTCTATCAATTATTGATAAAATGAGTGATGTTTTTATGTGTTCATTCTTTTAGTTCAACCAAATAGTCCTCAACTCTGCACAGGAGTACTTTGAATATAAATCCATCCTTGATGACATACGAAGAGATGGATTTAAGATGGCAAAATGGCCATGTGACTATGAGGGCTTAGCAAGGTTTTTGAAAGAATACATGGAGGAAGCTTAGGTTAATGGAAGAGACTATGGTTTTGATTTAAGTCCAAAGTGGTGTTTAGTGCTACAACGGCTACAAGACGGGGTTCATTTTGTAGTGGGAGTGCCAGATCTCCAATGAAATCAAGACAACTAGAACAAGGAAAGCTCAGAAGGAGTGTGCATGTGGAAACCATCTCTTCCACTGCTTTGGTCTCATGTGATGTCACAAAGGTTAGATATGTCTAGAGTGATCGGTAGTAGGAAGGGCCCTATAATTGCCAACTCATGGCTATACTCATTTCAAAACTTTCCGGCATTCCAGTCGCGTACTCCCTCCACTGATTAACAATTGTTCAAAACTACTTGTCTACTATGGATAATTAATTAAATTCCACCTTAAATCTGAATATGATCAACTATTAAGAGATTTAGTGTAAGAAATCCCTTGTTTATTGGTTTTTGGTATGTAACATAGGTTAGAATCACGTGAAAGAAAAACTTGAACCTTTTATAAAAAAAGGGAATGAGTTTGTTTATGTTGAAAAATATTATGGTTAAAAATGGGACTATACAAGTAGGAGAAAATAACTATTATACGCGCTTAGGAAGAAGCTTTGAAAATAATTCTAAAATGTAAATAGATAGCATTTTCAACTTTAATGTAGATAAATTTGGAAATGTATCTAAAAAGTTTTTTAACAGATCAATAGAGCGTCAATTTGTTGATAATTGCAAGAAAGGTTTTAGCTATATAAAATTATATATCGCTAGTTCCACCATCTTTTCAGGAACTGTTCATTGCCTCCAAACACCTGAGTTGTCATTTGCTGGTTATGGATGGGTTTGTTATATGTGCCTGTGTTGAGAATAGTTAAAGCTTTGTATCTAGTCGAAGAAGAGCTATGGTAGGTAGGAAAGAATGATGATGCCCTAATTATTAATGTATGGGTGTCAATAGTGAGGAAAGAAATTATGTGTCTCAAACTAAAACTGAGAAGGGAAAAAAACGGTAAGCCCTAGTATCGCTTAAGATAGTGTGTGTTAGACCTAAGCAACAGAGAAAAACTGCTACGGAAAACTGTTAAACAGTTAAGATAACATTGGCAAAACATCACAAGTCCTAGAGGCATTAAATAGAAAAATTGGACACATTATGATGTTGTCTCAAAAATAGGATAGCAATTTTGTTGAGGATGGTTTAATAAGGATTGTTATGTGTGTGGATAGCTTTGATCATCTGCATGTTGATCTGCAATTACCATTCATAAAACAGTTTCAAAATCATAGGATGGTATAATTTAAAAAACTGTTTGGAACATTGCCTTTTCAATGGGTGAATCATCAAAACTGTGCTAAAAAAGACTCACCTCTTATGCTAAAAAGAAATTGGTTTAAGAGCAGTACTAATCGAATTCTTGGCTTAGTATCTATAATACTGCTAAATGTTAATGCTTGACTCACTAAAAAATAACAACAATGATGTTGATAGACCCAATGTCATAATACTTTTTAAAACAGCACATTCAACTGTTAAGAGGACCATTCATAAGAACACAACATTTAAAAACAGTAATATTAATCAAAGGGTTAATACTACTAGGGATAAAAAAATTAATACTGCTAGGCCAAAAAGTATAGTTATGTTTGTTAAGGGGAAATAAATTTTATGATGTTAACGGCCTCAGCTTACTTGGTTGGGTTTGGAAACAATATTATAAAGTTTTAGACATTGTGGTACTTATACCATAAAACAGTGCATCATTCACCCTAAATAAGTCTTGATTTTTTTGATTGCACAATGGCAGATCCAAGTTAGTGATGGCTTGGGTCCCCAATAGAAAACTGATTTTCTTATCTAAATGTGCAGGGCAACAATAAATGAGTTTTACAGGTTTCAAGAAGTGATTGATAGTAGTTTTGCTTAAGGCTCCATGACTGGGAAACATGTCCCTATCTTACAGGACTATGAATTGAGATAGATGGATGATATGTTGTTTTTGGAAAAGGAACACCCACCTAAACGGTCCCCGGATACACCAACATTACACAGAATAACTCCATGTACGCATTAAAAAATTGGGGCATCTAGGATTTTGGAAATGTGTTGTTTGTAGTGGGTGGAGTTTTTAATGTTGATATATCTTTAGTGTCTCACAAATGGTGGATTAAAAAGAACAGTGATCTTTTTTAGGACACTGAATGTATTGTTTTATCTCCATAACGTTAAGTTAATTAATGGAAGTCATAGTTTTTCTTAGAGTTCCTAGAAAGATTCATTTGTATTGTGTTGATTTAAGAACATTGTTCCTTTATAATATAAGGAGGTTTTTTAACTTGCCCTTTTGCTATAAAGCCATCATTGCTTGTTATAAACTTTGGCATAGAAGGCTTGGTTCCACTTAAATTATTTAAAAAACGTGAAATAATATTGGTGTTAAGGGAAATCTTTGTAAGAGGTTATACCTTCCAAACGTTTTGAGTAATGTTCAATCCTGTGTTGCTTTCTGTCAAAAGGGAGAAACAGAAGAACAGAAGCATCTTGTAAGTCCAATACAGAGAACTAATTCAGTATTCCTTTTACATTTGTTGCATATGGGACTTATTTGGTCCAACATTTGTAAAATCCTTATGAAAAAAATGTATTGCTTAGTTGTCACAAATAATTTCAGTAGGTTTACATGGGTTTTCTTTCTAGCTACTAAGGATGAGACTAGTGGCATTCTTAAGTACACTTTATTAAACTAGGATAGGAATAATCTAGTAGATCACAAGGTTAAGGTGATTAGGTATGTAAGGGAATGAATCAAAACATAGAAATGATTAGTTTTGTGGAGAGATGTTGGTGGTTTTAAGGACCAATTAAGTGTAGCTTAGAAACACCTCAACAAAGTGTGGAGGATAGGGTCTCACTTAAATTAAGGCTGCCTGGACTAGCTAGCTTGATTCTAAGTTGCAACTACTCTTTTGGACAGAAGCAGTTAATAATGCTTGCTATTGTGCAGAAAATAGGAATGTTAGTTAGTTTAAGCCGCAATAATACATAAGTACCCCCATTAATCTTTTTCTATGATTAGAACCCCAATCTTTTTGTTTTACTGAGGACCATTTAGGTTGTCCTTATTATAGTCGTAATACCATAGATCACTTAGCAGCAAAATTTGATGGTAAGGCTTGATGAACGGTTCTCTTTTGTTGGGATACTCCTTGAATAGTCAAAGCCTTTAGTGTATCCATTAGTAGAACAACGGATAGTGGATATGAAAATTGCTTTATTAGGTTTAGTGAGGGGAATACACTAATGTTGTAAGGTAGTGGAACCAGATTGGATACTTTGATTTTGATCTGCACTAACTAAGATCATTGAATTTATGAGCCAATTGTTTGAAAGGTACTAAGTCTAAGGTTTTGCAGGTATAAAAAAGCTTAAGTGATTAAGTGAAGGTCAAGCTTGAGGGACAGAAACCTGTCTAAAAATTACATCTTTTGCCTACCATTTGGACTGCTCGATCAAAACCTTACTCCCAAGATCCAAAGAGTTATCCATAATGATGGATCCAAACCTGCAAGTGATTGATGGAAAGAGGTTGATAAAGATCCAAGATTAGATAGTTAGTGAATGTTAATGATCAAGAGAGGGGAAGATAATAATGTTATTTACACTAAAATGTATGTTGCTGGCACAAAATAAAAACGTTAATGATTGTTGTTGGAAAAAAACAAGCATTGAAAATTCAAGGTGATCCAATATGCCTGCATTTAGAATGATTATTGCATATTATGAACCTCTCAAGAATGATTGAAGTGTTTGGTTTGCAGAGGCTGACATGAACAATTTAGATAAAACAATCCAAGTTAATCCTATTCCAACTACAAGAATTCATAAAGATCATCCTCTTGATCAAGTGATTAGAGATTTGCAATCAGCAACACAAACAAGACATACGTCAAAGAATTTGGAGGAAAATGGGTTTGTTAGTACTATTCAACAAATAACAAACCATAAAGACCTCCAAAACTGCTTGTTTGCTTGCTTTTTATCACAGGAAGAACCCAAAAAGGTAATTCATGCATTGAAGGATCCAAGCTGGATAGAGGCTATGCAGGAAGAGCTTCACTATTTTCAAGTTACAGAAGGTTTAGGACTCTTAGTGCGATTTACCAAATGGCTAAAAAAAAAATGGGCTTATAGGCACTAAATGGGGTTTTCAGGATAAAAAAATTTTGGGAAAGGGGGAATTCGTTATAAGAAATAAAGCAATGATTGGTTGCTAAAGGGTACTACCACAAGAAGAAGGGAAAATTGACCTATGATGAAAGTTTTTTGCACCCCATGTTACAAGACATTGAGAGCAAGATTAAACTATTTTTAGCTTATGATTCATTTAAATTATTTTGTTGGTGTATCAAATGGATGTAAAATGTGCTATTCTCTATGGGAGATTTGAGGTAGAGGTTGTAAATGTATGGTCAACCATCCAGGATTTTGATGATCCAAACTTTCTGACAGGAATTATACAAGGTTGGACAAAAAGCATGTATAGGATACATCAAGTCCTAGAGATTGTTTATGAATCCTTCGTCAAAAACATATCTGTTAGGACACATGGGTTTCAAAGAGGGAAAAATGACAAGACTGTTAGGATTACCGAAATTGCCTATGAGGTATCGGTGCTTCCATAGATAACAATCGTTTTTGCTTGTTAGGTATTTTTTTGGGGGAGGGAAAAAAAACAAAATAAAAAAAAAAAAACAAAAAAAAAAAAAAAAAAAACTAAAAAAAACAAAAAAAACTTACATAATTAAGTTAGCAAAGGCCAAGGATAAAAATACCCCATGCCAGCCCCAAGCCTACTTTTTTATTGTAAGTATATTAACACCTCTCCATGCCTAGGAGAGGTGGTTGGTTGCTCATTTTTTCACATAATTCAATATATGTTCTCTTTCTCTCTCTAATGTTCATCCAACCCTTTCTCTCACCAAAACAACTTGCCTCCTCTTTCCATGTATGTTATATGATTATTCTTCAAGACCTTATTCATCAAAAGGCATAAAGGTGATATTTTGCTGGTCCAAGTTTATGTGGATGATATCATCTTTGGTTCAACCAAGAAGGAGCTATGCATTGCATTTGAGAATTTTAATGCAATGTAATTCTTTTCAGATGATCGAGTTCTATGGGAAACTTTACATTCTTCTTGGGATTAACAAGTTGTAGCAAAAGAAGGATGTCATATTTACATTTGTCAGGATCAAATTAGGTTGTTGAAATTTATAATATAAATTTAGGTTTACAAAAGTCAAGTACTGCACGCACCACCTCTATAGAAACTCATAAGCCTTTGTGATTCAAGGTCATGAATATGGTTGAAGATTGGGATGTTATTTGTATAGGTCAATGATTTGGTTCTATTGAATGTATAATTATTCTTCATGACCTGACATCATGGTTTTCAGTGTGTTGCTTTGTGCTAGGATCCAAGTCAATCAATGAAGATTTAACATCTTGATACGTGGAAAAGGATTTTTATGGTTCTTTAAAAGGTCAACCAAAACTGGGCCTTTGGTATCCAAAAGATTCTACTTTTGATTTGGTAGCATACATCTGATAGTGATTATGCTGGAGCAAGCTTGGATAAGAAGTCTACAACAGGAGGTTGTCAATTCCTTGGATGTAGATTAATATCATGGCAGTATGCCAAATTAAATAAAAAATAAAAAGAACAGAACGCACTTAGTAATGTTGGTTTGCATATTTCACAACAAAGCTGAATATGTTGCTTACTTCATGTTGCTCGTGGAATCAAGGTGCTTTGGATTCATATTCAACTTACTTGAATTATGGGTATAATTTTATGCATTACCAGATCTTCTTTTGATAATAACAGTATACTATTTGCATAATTAAAAAATACTGTTTTTTCATTAAAAAAACAAAGCATTTAGAGATCTGACATTCATTTTATTAGATATGGCAATGAAATAGAAATTAATTCAATGGTTCATAATCTAGACTGACAAGGAATGTTGCAGATTTGCTCTACCAAAAGCTTTGGATTGTAAGTAATTTTCAATATGTTTTGAATTGTTCATTTTGGAATGATGGTTCTTTTAAAGTCTTTTATCCCTCTTTATGTTTTTATAGAGTTTTGTATGAATTAGTACTGCGCTCTTCTCCACCTGTACACGCTCTCAAGCGCCATTCATGCTGTCCTCCCGTCCAAACGCATCAATTCGTTACTGCTGGTTAACACTTAATACTACTGAGTTTCTACTTATTAGTTATAACTTAATACTGGTTAGGTACTAATCTAATACGCGATAATTGGGGAAAATTGCTATGTTATGATTTTCTTGTTTTTTGGACTACCATTTTGCAGGAGGAAAAGCAAAAGATAATGTGTTAGATTGATGGTGGAAGGAAAAAAGATTTTCTGGAATGGATTTGGTCGTTGATAATTTGGTGACTCAAGTTAATGGCTAGGCATAACCTTTCATATGTGGTTTAAGTTAATGCTTGCTCGGCATAAAACAATACTATGCTGGTTACTACTGTTCGGTTCTAAGTTAATGCTCTGTTGAACGGGTAATTTTCATAAATCTTTGATTAAAGGGTTTCAATCTAATCATTTGGATCGATTTCTATCTTTCAAAAATCTCTAATACACAACACCCTTAAATCAATTTTATCATCCATTATCAAAACCCAACACAAATGGCGAATCTAATATTTTGCCAGATACTCACAATATGGTCGCATTTTTTGGTCATTAATACCCGAAAGAAATTCAGAAAGTGATGGGTTTAAACAAATTGTGGATTTTCTGAATGCACAACCTATAAGATATGCTTTAACCATTAATCCCACTATATATACTTCGTGTATTAAATAGTTCTGGTCTACTGTCAAGGCCAAAACTATTAATGAGGAAGTTCAGTTACATGCCCTAGTTGATGGTAAAAAGATAATTGTCAGTGAATCAATGTTATGAAGAGGATCTTAACTAGAATGAGTTGAAGGTAATTGATGGTTGTTACCAAATCTCTTCCCATATTTTGAGAACTTACACAGGATAGGGTATGAGGATGATTTCACAAAATGCTACTTTTTATAAGTCATTCTTTTCCCCTCAATGGAATAACTTTCTGATTCATTATAGTTTACAATGCCTTAGGTTCAAAGACTTCTGCATGGAATGGTTTGTAGCACCGATGGATTGCAATTATCTGGCTGAGCTTACAAATCTGAAATTCAAGTTGTTTCAAATTATAATTGTTGAATGAAAATTATGGCTTAGAAGAAACTTGGATAATTAACTGGGAATTTTTTATGGTCTAGAAACTTGGAATAATTTGCTCTGGGAAAATTTTTGATTGTGTCCAAGGTTTTGCATAGTATTTTTAGTGGAACAACAACTTGATGATATGTCAACTCACAAGAGAATTTACTTTGCATCCTCTCACACTAAGAAGATCTTTGGAAATATGAGAAGAGTGGGAAAAGGTTTTTCTGGAAGAGTAACACTTTTATTTCCAACAATGGTGGTACAAAACCAACAAGAAATGGGTGAAGGTTCAGCAATGCCAATTGATCCCCAACATACACCCACTTTTATTCAACCATCAACATCTCAACCTCAAAAGACTCAAAAACCTAGGAAGCCTAAGAGAAAGGACACTCAGGTACCTCAGCCTAGTTGTCCTGCAAACATTGTTGTAGATGAGGTTGTCTATAAGGAGTTAGGTGATAGTTTTGGTTAAGGGCTTGCTCCACTACTGTTCTAAGCTTAGAAGCAGAGAGGACAGTAGGTATCAATTAACAAAAAGGACCGATCCATGGCAACACCTAATGAATCTAGTTCCCTAGGAACTACTTCAGGTGGTGGTCCCAAGTGCCAAGAAACCACTGGGGGATACAATTTCTCAAACTAGGTTTGAGAATGTATCTACTCAATCTTTGAATCCAATGCTCGCAAAGGTTACATCACTTCAAAATGGTGTGGAGGATAGTCTGGTATAACTTTACTGAAATGGATGGAACTTTTGTACCCATATACAACAACGAGTTCTGATTTGGAGCAGACAAAGACCACACAAGATGATGAGATTGTTAGTTTAAAGAGGAAGGGTCTAAGAGCTTTTACAGAAAAAATGAGGTCTCAAGAGAGTCTCATGGGAAAGAGCACACATAAAGTTGGTATGTCTAGAAAGGTAGAATCCTCTAAAGATGAAGAAGGTTTGGGTGAGGATGCATCCAAACAGGGGAGGATTAATGCTGTTGATGCTGATGATGAAATTACCCTAGTTAGTGTTCAAGATGATGCTGATGCAGAAATGTTTGATGTGGGTACTCTGACTGGTGATGAGGTGCTTGTAGAACAAGAAGTTGCTGCTAAATGTGTGAATTTAACTATTGATGAAGTTACTTTGGCTCAAGTACTTGCAGCTTTGAAAAGTGTAAAACCCAAGGTTATAGGGGATGTTATAAAAGAGCCATAAACTTTGTACCTCGCTTTATCTCGCCTCTGCCCCCACGTACTACAAACCAAAGGTGCTGTTTTCGCTCCCTGCACGCACATATCCAACAACCCCAGCAACAATTCTAACTCCAAGGAAAGGAATTGTTATTACCGAGCTGGGTACACCTACAATAACGAGATCTTCACAACAACCATCACAGGCAAAAGTTCAGGACAAAGTCAAAGGGAAAATGGTAGAACCTGAACCTGTAAAGCCTACAAAGAAGAAAGTTTAAATTATGCTTGATGAAGAGATTGCACTTAAATTACAAGCAGATATTGATGAAGAGGAAAGAATTGCCAGAGCTGAAGAAGAAAAAATTGATGAAGCCAATATTGCTTGGGTAGGGACATTCAAGCAAAAAGTATGATGTTGATTACCAGTTGGCTGAAAGACTGTAAGCTGAAGAACAAGAGCATATTATAATTGAAGAAAAATCCACATTGTTTAAAGAACTCCTAGAGCATAGAAGAAAACCACTCGCTTGAGCTCTAAAAGAGCAGACAAGAGGAAAAAGGCGTGGAAGGGGAGGGAGGGAGAAGATGGAACAAAACCACCAACCAAAAACTCAACGAAGAAGGACTGCTTAACTTATCTTAAGAAACATGAAAGGTTGGAAGCACAAAGATTTGAAGTCTAAAGACTTTGATTCTATCAAATAATTGTTTGACAAAGCTTTCAAAAGGGTAAACATGTTTGTGGATTTCAAAAGGGTAAACATGTTTATGGATTTTAGAGCAGGAGAAGAATTGGAGAGTACTAAGAAGCAAAAGGTGGATGATGATAAAGAAACAATATAGCTTAAACAGTGTTTGGAAATCATTAAGTTATTCCAGATGAAGAAGAGGTTGTAATTGATGTTGTACCTTTAGCTACTAAGTCTCCAAAGATTGTTGACTGGAAGATCCACAAAGAAGGAAAGAAAAGCTATTATCAAATAATAAGATTTGACGAAAAGTCTCAAATGTGTAGGATCTTTAGTCAAATGATTAAAAGTTTTAACAGGGAAGATTTAGAAGACTTGTACAAGTTGGTAAAAGCTAGATATGGATCAACAAGACAAGTGGAAGACTTGGATTTGGTATTATGGAATGATCTGAAAACAATGTTTGAACCACATGTAGAAGATGACATCTAAAAGTTGCAAGAAAGGTACAAAGTTTTGAGTTAGAAGCTATTTGACTCATGTGGAGTGCATTTCTTGAGTTTGCAATCTGGAATGATTTACATGCTGGTAGAAAAGAGATATCCCCTTACACCACATACAATTACAGATATGTTGAACCAAAAGCTTCAGGTTGATTATTTTAGTGAAATGGCATATCAGCTTCTTAAACTTCTCACAAAACAACTTAAGAATTAATGAAGTGTTTAGAAGCATCCTACTGGTGATTATGGAGCTTTTAATGAAGAAACTTGATTTTGGAGATAAATTTCAAATTTAAGGGAGGATTATTGGGATTAAAAGCCTTTTTAATGTTGTTAGTATTACTGCTGCTCTGTTGTATTAGTACAGCTCAAGAACTTCAGAGAAAAATGCTAAGTGTTTACTACTGCTAGTACACAGTTAGTACTGCTAGTGTAAAGTTACTACTGCTAGTACACAGTTAGTACTTCTAGTGTAAAGTTACTACTGCTAGTGCATATTAGTGTTGCTCAGAGACTTAGAAGAAAAACTGCTAAGTAGTTACTACTGTTAGTACAAAGTTAATGCTACTGAAGGAGTTAATGCTGCTAGTGAAGAAGTTAGTACTGCTGAGTTAGTTAGTATTGCTATGTGATTTATATGAGTTATTTGTGTAAAAGATATGTATAACTTATTTGTTTAAAAGATTTGATATTCTTAGGAAAGTATTGTAAGCCGTTTAGGACTTCTTGGTGTATAAAAGGAGGTCCTAGGGCATAAAGTACTATGAACCACAACACGAACTAAAAACGAGTCATTCATATAATTATTATAGCTTCAAGGTCTTTGTAACCCTAATACTTTAAGAGTATTCATATTATTAATAATATTGGAGCTTTTGTTTGTTGAATTATATGTTCATATAGAACGTCTTGGTTATGTGCTCCCATAAGATCTTAGTATTGGTCTAATCATGAATGGCCTCACTAGTGACTTTGCTGGATTTGTAAGGAACTACAATATGCATAACATGGGGAAGACAATTGGTGAACTACATGCTATGCTTATTGAGTATAAGAAAGGTTTACCTAAAAAGGCTGCTACACCACAAGTAATGACGATTCAAGGTGGTAGAATCCAGAAAGCTAATAAGAAATCGCTTAATGCTAAAGGCAAGGGTAAAGGAAAAGGCAAGGGAAAGGATAAGCCAGTTTGTATCCCAAAGCCTGAAAACCCTAAACCTTTTGCTAAAGAGCACCCAGCAAAGGATGATGCCTACCACCACTGCAAAGAGGTAGGGCATTGGAAAAGGAATTGTCCTGTTTAACTTGATGAGTTGATTAGAAGAAGAAGCAAGTTGGCACTGCCAGTTCTTCAGGTATCTTCATTATAGTATTATTTTATTTCCCTAATAATTCATAGGTGTATGACACTGGTTGTGGTACTCATACTTGTAACACAAAACAAGGTCTTAGAGGAGCAAGAAAGCTAAAACAAGGAGCTTTCTATTTGTACGTGGGCCATGGTGTTCGTGCACAAGTGGAAGCTATTGGAAGTTATGACTAAATTTTATCTAATGGCCTAGTGATTTGTTTAGACAATTTTCATTGTTCACCTATTATAACTAGAGGTGTTATTTCAGTTTCATGTTTGGTTGATAATGGTTTTATCCAATGTTTTACGGATTATG
>BQNB010064198.1:0-33064 GCA_026074375.1 Tanacetum coccineum
GAGAGCTCGATTACTTTTGAAATGTAAACTATGATACGTAATGGAATAGAATGAAACGAAAATTTTATTACCGTGAAAAAGTAGTACTTGACATTGTAAGTAGATATTACATTGATGAAATACTGAAAAATTACGGGTTGTTATAATAGATGACGAAGTTGTCCAAGAACAAAGACAACGGGATGATAATGATCTCTAAGATGAGAGACAAGATCAACCCTAGGAGAAGAGGTTGAACCTAGAAGAAGCAAAAGGGCAAGAATTGAGAAATCAATTGGACCTGATTTTGTTTCTTTAATGGTAGAAAATGAACCTACTTCTTATGGAGAAGTGGTAACTTCCTCGGAATAGATCAATAGAAATAAGCCATTAAAAGTGAAATAGATTCTAT
Organism: Tanacetum coccineum; assembly: GCA_026074375.1. Lineage (NCBI taxonomy): Eukaryota > Viridiplantae > Streptophyta > Magnoliopsida > Asterales > Asteraceae > Tanacetum > Tanacetum coccineum. The sequence continues at coordinate 392 of BQNB010064198.1, forward strand.
TTTACAAAAACATACTTGGGAGCTCATGGTTTTACTTTCGAGTTGTAAATCACTAGGCTATAAATGGATCTTCAAGAAGAAGATGAAAGCCAATGGCACCATTGACAAGTACAACACAAGATTGTTGGTCAAAGGATTTAGACAACGCGGAGGTCTAGATTACTTTGATACTTATTTGCCTGTTACGCGAATAACCTCGATTAGAATGGTAATTGCTATTGTCGCATTAAGGAATTTAGAAGTTCACCAAATGGATGTGAAACCGGCATTTCTAAACGGAGATTTAGAAGAAGAAATATATATGAACCAACCAGAGGGTTTCATAGCTCCTGGACTATAGAGCAAAAATTGTAGGCTTGTTAAGTTATTATATGGCTTAAGGAAAGCTCTCAAACAAGGTCATCAAATTTCACCATATCATGTAAGAACGTGGATTCGAAATTAATGGAAGTATGTGTGTACTCTTGTGTTTATACACAGATGGTATAATTATCACTAGAAGTGATAAGAAGATAAACAAATCCACTAATGATATGTTGGAGTTAAGATTGACATTAACTTCATTAGTTGTTAAATATGGTTCTTGGAACAAAAATCATGTGAACCAATATGGATTTGTTCTGAAGTCAAAACATTATAAAGACAATATTTTTTAGAGGTTCAATGTGGGAGATTCCGGCCTAGCTAGAATTCAATGACATCTTTTTAATCTAAAGGCGTTGCCCGTTTTGAAAACTCAAAGAATATTAGGCATCTTATGTGTTTAATGACGTGCATCTCACCTGATTTCAGGTTAAGTAGACATACCAGTAGTTCAAATGGGGACCATTTGAATAAGTACTATGACTGCATTATGAAAGATATCCAGCTGCTATCAAATGATAGAGTAATGCATCCCGACTGCTACAAATGATAAGTATATACAAATTAGATACCTATTAAAAGAATCAAGAATCCACTAGAGCGGATGTAACTTATGCGTAAGTGAAATCTATGTCTTAGAATCTTGAAAGTAATTCAAACAGACGCTTATAGCTAAATCCCATGATGAATCTAAATTTACATTTAAGATAAATTTATAGAATAAGCCGGGATATTTACTAATTCAAAAAGGACATAACCAAAGTTGGCGTAAACCTGTAACGGCCAAGTTTATAAAGACTTATAGTCAATTGATTTTTTCGACAGAGCTTCTTATCATAATGTAAAACTGTAATTCAAAACATATTCATCATAGTACGATGACTGGATGCGACAACTAATCTCAAATAGAATCAAGCACAATTGACTACGTAAAGTATAATGGAATAACATCGCGGATACCCTTACGAAAGGCTTAAGCATATGAGAGTTAGTTGAGAGTCGTCTAAAGGAAGTGACGAAAGCCTTTAAGGAATGAGTTTTTCTATGATGGAAAACTAACTCAGCTTGACTGGAGAACCCAAGATATGGGTTTAATAGACAACCTAATCATAGAAATGTGGAGGATATGATCACGTCCAAATGAATGGGTGGTTACTTAAAATTGTAACATCCTAGTCCATTCTTATAACAAATGTGACTTGTTGAGAGGTTAAACATATGGTTTTAATGTTTTGGGATGAAATCACTAAGCATAATGATTCAAGATGAAATCGCAAAACGTATGTTTTTAATGATTCAGGATGAAATCACCTATGTGAGAGAGAAGTAGGGTCGCTTCGAAGGGAATTATGAGGGGGGAATTTCTAAGAGCTCTTGCAGAACCAGGCTAGTGCCCATGACCACAATGGGCATGATTATGAGGACTTGACAAGGTCAGGGAGAGTCGTGTGTGAGTGTGTATTGTCGTCTACGTAAACAGAGGTTGAGTTCAAGGACATCGCGTCTACTCAGATCTAGGAGGCTAAGTGCATCTCACATAGGAAAGTTCAAAGGGTCCGCATCTACCTATCATAATCAGGACTCAACCGCAGAAATTTCACCGAAACTTTCGTGTGTTTTCTACCGATTTCTATTCATGTGGGGGATTGCTGGAAAAATAGTATTGCAAAATGATTTTTTGCAAAGTTTGGACATTATTTAATATATGTTATATATATTTCTATTAGCTTGTAGTTTTGCGTTCTCCTTGAAGAGAGCTTCGCAACAAGCTAAAGTATGCCTAAATGAGATAATAGAATGAGATAACGTGTGGTCACAAAGTGTTACACTTGAAACATAAAAATTCTGGGAAGATTATCCTCCAACATACGCCCAAGATGGAAAGTGAGATGAGTTTTCTTTTCAGAATTTTCTATAAATCCTATTTAAGAATAGAAAAAAGGACTTAATCAAAAGTCTTACAATAATATTTTGTAATAATAATTTTAAGAAAAAATATAGACTTAATAAACAAGTCTTAGCAAACATTTACATAATAATTTTGTGATATAAAAGATATGGAAAATCTGTATTAGTTTTAACAGATTTGTCTAATTATGGTATATATTTAATCTTGGAAAACAAGATAAGTTTTCAGTATAAATATAACCATAGTTCTCATTCATTTGCTACAACCGAAAACACAGCTCCATAGCAACCAAGTTTCCACAGCAATCCTTTCGATCATAAATGTAACGAATGCTTCCCGTGATTTTTTAGGCAAGTTTTTGTCATGTCCTGGTCTGTACAACAGCTTGGACGTTGTACCCTAGGAATACAGACGGCGAATCTGTTTCTGGTTTTAAGGAATCGTGTTTAACACGAGTCTCGTTCCACGACCCTTTACTTCTTTTATTTACTTGCCTTCTACCTCCTTTATGTCTTTTATTATTTGTTCTATTCATTTATTTTTGTTAATTTTGTTTATTGAATTATAAATTCGATTTATAAAAATAAAGTGAACATGTTTCCCTACACAATTAATGTTGACAATGTGGATAAATGCGTGACTGAATTTAATCATGATGTTGTTTCATATAGCAATCCCATCTATTACTATAATTGAACTGTAATGTATACATATTCATTCGTGATACATAGTTTCATAATCATATCAGTAGGATGTGACTCCTAAATGTTAGTAAATGTTTATATCTGTTTTATTTTATATAATAAAACAGAGTTTTGTACAAGCTTACATGCATTGCACCACAAAAGCTTCCATAGTACGCTTCTTACAATTCAATCCCAGTAAATCAATTAGAACTATACAACTAATCTCATGATTAAAAAACAGCACACATCAGTTCTGTTTACATCCTCTCAATGGATTCAAAAACACATACAACAACAATTAATGAATTACAGATTCATATCTATCTCATATTTGATGTGTTATTTTAATAATAAAGTGTAATTAATGGTTTCGATCTATTTAAATGAGATTTGATTTGTAGGTACTTTTCATTTGTGTTTTTACAAAATCCTAGAAAAAGGTATTTGGGAAATTATTTTATTAATGAATATGTATGAATTTTTTTAGGGTTAAGTCTATAAATTTACAAGAACTTTTCCTAAAATTAACTCGATCTATGTAACAAACAAATTTTGTTACTAGATGATGCTATTTATTTTAAAAATATATTTGTTAAACCAAGTTTTAAATTTATAAAACTCCGAACTACCTAACCAACTCCAATAACTGGCAGAGAACCCGATCGTGGGTAGTACAAATAGTAAATACTGAGGTCCTCCCAGAAGCTAATTTGTAATTAGTTTTAATTTGAAATCACCTTGTTGAAAATGGTTTTTTGAGTTGATTTAAAATAAAGAACAAGAAAATAAATAACTGAAATGAAAAAGAGTTGAGATATCAAGAGATAAAAGTGCTAGTAACACTCGTTAGTTCATTATATTGTTATGAGAACCATTCCTATGCAATGTTTAACCTATGGTTTCATTAGTGGTTCTAAGGTCGAATCGACTTGAATATGCAAATTAGTTTATCCTAAACTCCCTACCTATTCTGATCATACCAAATCATCTGGGAGGAAGGTTATCCATGGTGCAGTGAATAATCCTAACCTATTCCAAAACATATCTAAGACTATAAAGATTATAAACCCTCTTTGAAAAAGTTCCAGTGCTTTTTAATTAAATTAAGGTGAATAATGCGGTGACCGTTAGTTCCTACACCAGGTAAGGAGTTCAAGTGAACCCTCCCTATACCATTGGATTCCCATATTGACTAGATAATCTAATAATGGGGCAAGCAATGTCCAAACCACTCGTACTACCAAAACCCAGGGTTACACGATAGTCAAGGAATATCTAATGAAACCATAATCTAACAGGAAACAATCATAACAAAAGTAACTAAAACCCTACATAACTAGGCCAACACTTTAAGTGCTTAGCCCAACTTATGGTATTGAAAACACAAGCAAGAATAGAAGAAAACATAGATTGAAAACTCATAATACTTACAGTTATTCGAAATATGAACGATTTAAATACAAAAAGTAATAAAGTGGTGATCTCCCTTGGACTCCAGGTGGAACATATTTGGAAGGTTGTAACCTTTGTCGCCTCTCTAATTGGCTGTGAGGAAAGAATGTCGGAATAGCTGACTGAGCCCTCAATTTATTATGTATTGAACCTGTACGGCGCAACCGAATACAGGGTGTTTACGTCGTACCATCATACATGACATTCCATATTTAAGCAGTGTTGCGGCGTAACCAGAATGGTGTTACGCCGAGAACCTTAAATAATGTCCATAATTACTGATCTTCATTCCGTATTTGTAGATTCTCTTGGTTACGGCATAACATGTAAGGAGTTACGCCGTAACTATAAGCGTTTGATAAGAAATTGCTTCCAAATATATGGTTACAAGCGTAACTAGATATGGTGTTATGCCGTAACCTTTGTCCTTGATCTTTGTTACTTGCTTAATTTATGTAGGTCTAACCATTTTTTTGTGTTTACGTCGTAACATTCTTCAGAATTTACACTTTAAGTCCTTTTTCCCTTGTTTTTTGTCACTTTCCTGCATTTTACTTGGAAACTACAAAATGATAGAAAATATCTTGTTTTCGAGCATTAGTGAAACTTATGCAGGTAATAATAGGGGTAATTTGCCACAAAAAAAGTATTAAATATTTAATATTATCGAATATCCCCCCACTTGACTTCTGCTTGCCCTTAAGTAGATACCATAGTTTAGAACTTTCATTAAAAAGATTTCACGAGAATACCATCAAGAAATGATTTGATAAACTCTCATGCTAGAAAACATCAACGCCGAACACCTCACAAAAGGGGATAAAAAGTAAACTCACTCTCACTACTGTCCACTAGTCTAAGTGTTATTTTTTCATTTTTCGGAGTGATCTCTCAATTGCACTCGATAGCATGAATTCTAGTCATAAACTTGAAAAGTACACAAATCTGCAAACCTAGTTAGAATTAGGGTCTAAATAATTTGAAAAAGCAACAAGGGTAAATATGGGATTTAAAGGGTGATAAAAGAGGTTAGATAGACATGGGATATCACATTTAATGGTTGTTAATAAAAACACAAAACAAATAGTCTAAAATATATCAAGTTTGGTCCATAACTTACTACTGTCCATTCCATGGTCCCAAGAGTTTAAGGTCCGAAAATCGTGATAATTCAATAATGGGCTACTAGCTCCATTCTTCATGAATTATTAGGGATGACTTGTGTAAAAAAAGGGCAGTAGCTCCATTTTACTGAATGTCCATGGAGGCAAATAATGGGCTACAACTAGCTCTATTTTATATTATTTTTTTTTTATTTTTGCACCATCTTTACATTTTTAGCACACGGGTGGCTTTTTGTTTCACCCTTTTTTCTTCATTTTCTTCATAATATGAAAATGTTACAGGAGTTTATATCTTTACCTGCAACATCCGATATTATACGCACATCCCCCCACTTGAGATAAACAAAGTCAAAAGTGGTGTAACAGTTGGTCCTTATAGATCAAAACTGATTGGGATTCTACGAATGGCATATAATTTACTCAGTTCCCATTCCCCCCAAACCATGGACTTAAGTAGCTAAAAATTTCAACACAAAGAAAATTAAGACTACAGGGTAGGCTACGATGAAATGGTGTAACGAAACATATAGAGTAGGGTGAAAACATAGATTGGATTAAGAATACAAGGTGATCAGGTGGTATCTTGCACTAATAAAGAGTGCAACAAAAATGGTTTTGTCACGGATGTCTGAAAGTCAGTGTAAAACAAGTTATAAACACACACATATAAGGCCTATTTGGTGATTTCTAAGTGTTGCCTTCTTGAACTACTAGTCCTGCTAATCATAGGTTCACGAAATGATGTACAGGCCCAAGTTTTAAAAAGTCTACAATACTTGGCATAATTTTAAAATCAAACTAGAAAATTGAAGGCAGAACATTCGTCAATATTAAATTTTACCTCCTATCACCCCACTTATTTTGTAAATGTCCCAATTGTACATTAAGGAATGAAATAAAAAAGGAAAGAGTAGAATTAAGATAAGAAACTCCTTGAGCATTGCTTTGAAATTTGAAATTTGGCATAAATCTTTAGATTATTTCCGTTTTCTCGCAAGCTCTTTATCCTCTGTGATCACAAAACAAACCAAAGCATAAAATCGTTCTACAAGAATTATTAAGTGTACAGGAAATACAAACCTAACTCACTTTCATAGGAATTACGGTTGCATTTAGCATATGCAACAAGCCTTTTAAACCACTTGGTGGCCCAAGTGGACGAGTTTAGTCTCGTGAGGGCTTCCAGAGAACATACCCACAAAGTCCATTTACGTATACAAGGTTTAAACATGTTTAAAACTTAAAATTTTAAGATTTCAGAAGGAGGTTACGACGTAACAGTAGAAATGGTTACGTTGTAATCAAGTGGTAAAAAATTTAAGTTTTTAAGGTGTTACGGCGTAACCAGGAAATGGGTTACGTTGTAACTGTAGTGGTTACGGCGTAAACTAAAGTTCTTTCACCATATGGTGGACGGTTATCCGTCTTAGTGTAGTATCCTGTGGTTTATTATTACTTGTCTGGTGGGGTAGGAGTGTTGTTGTTGCTACACAAAAATTTTCACCCAATAAAATTATGTTAAAAAGGCGTTGTTCCGTCAACTTCTCCATATCCTTACCTCTTCAACTTGTTTTTAACCACCCATCCCATGGTTGGGTTTGAGGGGACAATCCATGTCGAGGTGAGGTCCTATCGCAAATTTGGTCATCAACCGGATGCATGAACACTATTCCTTAGACTTCTCATGTATCTCCTAGTTGTCCAACTTATTTTATCCAAGCAGCTAGTCCATTCCTTGCTACTAACTGCTTCCGATATTCTCTTTGTTGTTCCTCGTGCATTTTAAGAAGTATCACCATGGTTTGAATTGCTGTAAGAGCATGGTTGGTCTCATCCCGGGGATAGGTCCCTGTGAATCAAGCAATTGACGGTTCATAGTGCTCAAACCCCTTATAAAAGATATTTACCTTTTGATGACTGTTGATGTGAAGGGTAGGTCACTTTGTATAGCAGGTCATTTATACCGTTCCCTTCCACTAAGGCCTGTATAATGATTCGCCCTTCTTGCTGAAGTTGTGAATATCTTCAAGTTGGGCTATTGCGGTCATGGAAGGCTGAATCAATACCTTGGATAACAGGCCTTTTTGAGGAGATCCCAGGTATAAGATTACTTCCTGGGGCGAGTCTGTCCATCCACCTTTTGTGGATCCGGTAAGAGTAAAGGAAAAAACTCGAAGAATGACTGCATCTTTAGAGACTTCGGGAATGTTGAATAAGCCAACGATGCCGAGGACCCAATCAATGTGATCATGAGCATCCTCACCTTTGTTCCCAGAGAAAGTGTCTTCCCTTAGTTCGCGCATGCATTGACTCTTGATTTCGAAATTGACATTGCCTCTGATTTCGGGTTTAACCACGCCCGGTGCCTGGTTTTCCTCATGATAATGCTAAGTATTGTTCCATGGAGAGAGTATCATGTCTACAACCTGCATAGTTCCTGCCATATAGAGTTAAGGAAGAATAGATAATGAAATAATCAAATTAATATTAATTTAGCTCCCCCGACAGCAGCGCAAAAAAACTTGAACGCGTATTATTTTAAAATATATTTTTACCCAAGTTTTAAATTTATAAAAACCTCGATCTACCTAACTCTACGCACTAACGGGCATAGAACCAGAATAGCTAAGTTGTAATTAGTTTTAATTTGAAATGTCACGTTTTGAAAATGGTTTTTGAGTTGATTTAAAATAAATAACAATAAAATAAATAACTCGAAATTAAAAGAGTTGGAGATGTCAAGAGAGAAAACATGCTAACCTCATTACTTCATTACTATTGTTATGAGAACGCATTCATAGTCAATGTTAAACTATGGTTTCATTAGTGGTTTCTAAGATCGATAGACTTGAATATGCATATATTGTCTATCATATACTCCCTGCAATTCCGAATCAGTCCTAAATCATCTGGGAGGTAGGTTATCCAGGTTGCAGTGATTAATCCCAACTATTCCCAAAACATATCTAATAATCTATAAAGATTATTAACCCTCTTTGAAAGAGTTCCTGTGCTTTTTAAGTATATAAAGTGATAAGTGCGGTGACCGGTTAGTTCCTACACCAGGAAATGAGTCTATGGACCCTCCCTATTACCCAATGGATCCCATAATTGACTATATAATCTAATTATGAGGCAAAGCTAGGCTCAAACCACCCGTACTATCCAAAACCCAAGGGTACACGATCGTCAAAGCATATCTAATAAACCATAATCAATAGGAAACTATCATAACAAAGTAACTACATAACTATGCCCAGCACTTTAAGTCTTATCCCGCTCATGGTAATGGAAACACAACAAGAAATAAAGAAATCATAGATTTGAAAACTCATAATTCTTACAGTAACGATTTGAACGATAAATAACCAAAAAGTAAGTAAAGAGTGATCTCCCTGGACACAGGTGGAATTCTCTAAGTTGGAAAGCCTTTGTCACCCTCCAATTGGCTTTGGAAGGAAAAAAAAAAAAAAAAAAAAAAGGAAACCTTTCATTAATGTGGGGGTGGGGCCGGGTCAAAAAAAATTAATGTGACCCGTTTTTGGGCTTGGCCGGGTCCCCCGGTAATTGTATTGTTTAGGAATAGGAATTTCGTAACGTTTTTGGATTTACATGCGACTCATAAAGAAATATTAACAATAAGGGTTCGTTTGGTAGGACGTAATGAAATGTTAAATGAATGGAATAAGCGACGTAATTAAATAAATGATGTAATGTAATAATTCATTACCCTTATTAATAATGTTTGGTTGGTATGATAGGACGGAATGTAATCGATGATAAAAAGACTAAAATGTCCATAGTTAATTAGAAATGTATCTAATGTGGTTGGTTAATGGTGAACTTTTATGTAATTTTAATTACATTATGAACGTAATGAAAAAAGGAGGGGGCCCATATGGAATGAAAAATGTAGTTTTTGATGTAATCATTACATTGTATAATTGTAAACAAACAAGATTTTCCATTCAATCGTAATAACCGTTTCCATTCCAACTTTCATTACATCATACCAAACACTACGTAAGTATTCTTGTTTCAGACGTAGTTTTAAACTAATGTTTTTATGCTCATGTATTGTGTTTTATGTACCTTTAAGGTCGTACATTTAAAGTTTTAGGTGGCACATGGTTCGTGAATTTGAAATTTTGAAAATTTAAATTTTAAGAAATTTAAATTATTGAGAATTCCATCGCTGTCCCACTTTAATCAAATCGCTCTATAAGAGAAGCTCTAACCACCAGTTTTAGGAGTACTAACACTTTTAAAAATAACCTGAATCAACCTGAAGTATTAACATTCTCCGTAATGAAATTGCCGTAGAATCAGCTTCCCTATGCCTGAAAATTTCATTCACCTGAATCCAAGTGTGAGTTTAACTTTTGACCTAACACAAAGGGAGTAAATCTCGTGGATATTATAGAACACCTCCATGTATGAGTAGCCGAATTTCCAGTTCTTCTATTGAAGCATTGAATAAATATTAAACGCTCCTCTGACTTCTCTTCTATTTAGAGTCCCTTTTATGAACTAGGATCCTTGAAAGCCTGAGACTTCATCTCGACAAGTTCTGGTTCCTCAACAAAAGTTTCTAGAATTTCAACAGATTCACTCTCTTTCTCTAAATTTACCTCCTTTTGAAAATCATCAAACTTGCTATCCGCATAAAAATATAAGAAAAAAATAAATAAAAAAATTCTTTCAATCATGCATCATCATCTGATGCATCATCATCTGTGAAATTAGGAGCCCAACCTGTTAATTCTTTAACACAAATCCAAAAAACCTTTCCTTTGACAATAATTTTGATAGAATCAAAAATAATGTCTTGTATGATAGTTTTTAATACACAAGCGTTTTCTATGAAGATGAGTTGCATCCTCATCTTCATCGTACAACAAAGAACCCCAAATAGAAGAAATTCTGGAAAAAGTGTTATTAGTCCATGCGCATAGAGGAACACCTTCAATTTCTATCCAAGCAAACCTTTCATCAATATTAAATGAATTGGATGCCTGATGAATCTTAGAGAACCAGGAATTAACTCTAACATGAGCCATAAAATTATCTTTTGAGTCTTTAGATACGAATTAGAGAAGCACCCAAAAACCTCCCATGTAGCGGATAATGATATCAGTAAAACCTTCTTCCACAAGAATATTTTTTAAATTTTGTAAGGAACCAAATTCCTTTAATTTACCAACCAGAGATAGAGTAAGGTCAGATTCATAAAAGCATGAGTCATCAAGAACCAGGGCTGGCTTCGATACCTTCACATCAGATTGTGAATGAACTCTGGTTTTAACCGCCTGAATGTAGGAGCTAGACACCCCCATTAACCCCAGTCCTTTTTGATGGTTCAACAGGAACCGACTTAACCTTAGAGTTAAAATTGGATGAATGACTACTCTTATTCATCAGTGGTCTATTAAATCTAGCAATATTTGCATGAAGTTAATATTTTTCTAATCCAAATCGTGCATCAAATTATTAACCAACACTGCACCATCATAAATCTTGAAAAAACGGATGAGAAACCAAAACGCTTACCCACTTCGATCGTCCATTAGGAATGAAAGTGGTCAATTAACATTCCCACATTGAGTGCAAAGTTTCCATAACTCCTTCGCATGTGGGCCCTGATCCGGAAAATTAGTGACGAACACAAACATATGAAGTCAAGAAATGTTATCACATCCTCCTCATTGAACGTCAATCGCCCATGACAGAGAAAAGAATCAAAACCCTAAACCCCAAATGAACGAGAAAAGAATACTCTTCGAAATAAGAAGCCCCTAGAAAAAAACACTGAATCCCTATGTTTCATGGAGAACGTATCGAGTAATGGATCTCGTTAAACTGACTGATCAAAAGGAGGTATCAAATCACAAACAGGCCATTAACAGGAATGTTCACCAAAAAGTATCACAGTAAGATCCGATGAATTAAGATTCAAAAGAAATCGAAAACGAAAACCCAAAAAACAAAAAAAAAGCGACCCATGCTCAACAAGGTGAAGATCGTCTACACGCTCGTTCAGAGATCAAACCAACAAGTGAATTACATCTCTCAACAAACAGGGGTAATAGACAATCCTTACGCAAGAGAGGTAGAGAGAGTTCGAATTGGATTTAAAGGTTCTAGGAGAGATCGCCATTTAGGAGTGATTTCCTTATACAAGATTTGATTCGAGTGATGAGTGACAAAAAAGGTGAAGAATTGTATTTTTTCATAAGTAAACAATCACTTTAATCTAGGACGTATTTGTCAAATAAAAAGTCAACATAGACCCACAATTTAGTAAAGATCCAATGAACCAATCACAACTCTTCATTTTTTATTAAATTAAATAAAACTCATTTTCCACCTCTTTTTTAAAATTAAATATCTCACAAACGGTTAATCGTTACGCAAAACGAAAACATACCATCTGCGGCGATAATTAAATCAACTTTCTAGTAATAGAGGGGCACTTGATATAAATTTCGCCGAACCCTTTTTATTTTTTTTTTCAGTCACGTCTAGAAAAAATTCATCATTTGATTTGTATCATAAATCATATGTGATTTATAAATCAACATGTGATTCTGAACAAATCATATTGAGTTTTTCAAGAAGTTGACTGAAAAAATCAAAAAAAAAAAGTTCGTCAAAAGTTCGTCGAAAGTATATCAAAGTGCCCCTCTATAGAAAGATGATTAATTCTCGTCGCGATGGTGTATTTTTTGTCGTTTGATCGAAAATTTTTTTATTATTTTTTTGACCGTTTGAGCAAAATATTTTATATTAAAAAAAAATGAAAAGTGATTTTTTTTAATTTAATAAAAAAAATAAGTTGGTATATTGATTGGTCCGTTGATCGTTTCATAGATATATCACGTTGATTACATCGATCTCAATCTCTTTATCAATGAACAATCGACTTAGATGTGAATTATTATAATATCAACTATCCCTCGTATTTGAAAAAGAAAAGCAAAGAAAAAAAGGGGATCAAAATACGAAATAGTACAACCAACTTAATTATGCGATTAAACAGTATCTTAGAATTCAACTTTTCTCTGAATATTCCATCATTGAGGTCCAAAACTAGTTCATATAAAATATACCATAGACGCCGTGAATGTATTAGTTTCGAGCGTGGATGATATGATAACAATGGTTGATAGATAAAAGAATTTATGAGTGTACAAGCACATGCACGCACACAAAGCTTCTGGTTTCTTAAGCCGGCCAAAAATTTACATAAAGTTGTTTCATGTTTGGTAAAGACCAAAAAATGTTCTTGGCATCAATTGAGGCAATGCTAGCGCTTCGGATAATTTTTGTTTAATGTTCGAAACCGCGACATCATCCATGCTTCAAAATGCTTTAACCACAAAGGTGCACCATGTCCCTAAAGCTCTTAGGGTAACAACAAATTTGTAATGGCTGAAGTCGATCTGAAGGGGAGATCAACTAACAGAAGTTAGTTTAGAGTAACCAACTTTTTAGTGGGCTATCTAAAGGAATACGTATGTGGAGAACATGTTTGTTAACTGTAGTAGTACTTTTGTATTTTGTAAATCCGTATCATCTTAAGTTTGTAAAGCTCACATATACGAGGCTGTCTTTTTTTTTTTGGAACAACAATTTATACGAGGCTGTCTTACTCGACGAACATAATATTACCTTCAAGTTCTAGTGTTTACATGGTTTAGAACTTGTGTAATCAGTGGCATAATTTGTCTCCATTGTATATGTAACCTATTAATGACCAATTAAGGATAAACAAAAAATTAAGAAAGTAAGCCAACAAACGATATTCACGATGATATAAAACTGCCCCTCAAAAAAAGGTTATATATATATATATTATATATAACACAAGCTAGTTAAGTCCCCTTCACCAAATGTAGCTTTTTCCTTTGGTAGGCCATTTGAGAACATAACTTGTTATCACATATTCTAAGCTTTATATCTTCTCTATCTTAGCTCCCAACTTTATACTATACTTTATGATAAATAATAACATAATAACTTTTAAAGCATTTACAAATTTAGTGGAAAAAAAAGATCCTCTGTTAAGAGTCATAGCCCACTTGAAGTATTTTTTAATCTACGTGAGAGATTTGATTAACTAATACGCAGAGGGCTGTTTTGGTGCCTCTTTAAGGCTGGATGACATATGTATTTGACATGGCAAGTGTCGTTTGATTGTAAATTAAAGGTTTAAAATTGAGGATCTTACCCCTGACAACGCACTAGATTTGAAAACTGGGGATTGAGATTTTCTATGTTTGTAGTCTCAATTAGTGTCATGATCAGACACAAGATAAAATAAAAGTAAATAAATAATATGAGTTTATTTTAAGTAAAAATATTGGAGCCCACTACTAATTATTAAAAATACTCTACCCACTCCACATTTGTAACATGAGACAAAGCGACATTAGAAAGTAAACATTAAGAATCTCAATCCTGGACATCAATGAGTCGGACATAATGGAATTTATCATAAGTGGGTAAACCAGATCTATTTCACCTTCTCTCTATCTTTTATTTTTTTAATATAAAAAAATCTTTTATATAATAAAAGAATTACGTCATTTCAGAGTTTTCTATCAGATTAAATCCTATATGAAAATAAATTGAACCAATCAAAACGCTTGATTTTGCCACGTAGGCAAAATCGTGCGATTTGATTGGTCAATAAAAAGTCAAAATTAAATCAAATTGGTCAAAATTGAAAAATTTTGGTGGAGAAATCTGATAGAGAAAAAAAAAATCGCATATAAAAAAATAGGGAAAAATAAAAAATTGGGACGAATCAGAATGCTTGATCTTTGCCTACGTAGGAAAAATGCGTACGATCTTATTGGTCAATAAAAAGTCAAAAATTAAATCAATAATATCACACTCTCATAAAAAAACGTTTTGGTGAGAAATCTGATTGAGAAAAAAAACCACATAAAAGATATATGGTGTCAAAATTTGTTGAAACAATAAACTTGAAAAAAAAGAGGAGATAATTAATAAAACTTTCACAAATGGTTTAATTAGTACATATAAATATATGGAGTTAAAAGTGTAAAATTTAATACGCCTTTTCAAGTTTATTATAACTTAAAAAATAAACAATAACCTCTAAACTTTAACTAGTTTTTTTCTTTAAATTAAAAATACAACAATGTAGAACAATTTCTTACTTCCAAACAAAGATTTAACATTATCTAATCACATCCCAATCTACACAATGACATTTTGTGGATTTTTCATTGTCGGCCTGAAATCATTGTTGAAACAACCGAAGCACATCGAATGTTCACTTTGAGCGACACCGGGCTACCTAAAAAGGTATTTCGCTGGGATTAGCTGCTCAGAAGGTTCGAGTCAATAAAACAGAATAAAAAAAATTACCAAAAGACTTTTTGGTTGATTTTTCATTGTCGCCAGAAATCATTTTTGTCTACAATCGAAGCACAATCGAAGGTTTCACATTGAGCCGACTCCGGGCAACCTAAAATGATAGGTTTATCGCTGGGATAAGCTGGCTCAGACAGAACAATGTCGAGTCATAAGAACAGGTAAATGTCAAAAGTAAAAAAATTTAGTAATCATTCTCAACTACTAATACTACGTAATATAATAAAAGATTTAATAACAAATATTTTTTTTTTCCTGTAAACATTTTTTTAAAATCTTCATATATTTCGATAATACTCTATAACATAACTTATAAAACAGATAAAATAAAAATTATACATGTAGTTTTAAAAAAATAATGTCTAAGCCGTGCGTGCACGAGCATTAAAACCTATTATTAATATGATAATAAAATATATATTTAAAACAAATATATATTTAAATATATATTATTCAAATCACGAATTCTAATGTCCAAATTCAAAATTTAATCCAAATCCAAATCTAAATCCTAAACCCGTCCTACAAATCAAATGGTGCCCTTAAAGTTATAAAACTTCTTGTTAACCCGTAAAAACCCCATGTGATAGGATAAACGCAATTATCCGGACTTGTGGTCCATGACACTTCATTAGCATCTATTAATTAAGATGCAAAGTCACCAATTTACAAAAATATTTGGCATTAGTGCCTTCATATACAAAACCACATGCATAGCTTGTATAGTAGAAACAAACTTGACCTAATACAAATTTTCAGCGTGTTACATAAAATAAAATATAACCAACCACCGTATATATGATTTCATCAAGATCAACGTTTATAACATCTTTGTTAACAAGCTAACGATCAAATCTTTCCTCATATTTGCAAACTTCGTAAAGAAATTATAATATATTAATATTAATGTGTTAAGAAGTTAAGGTGAGCTTAGGGTGCCGGTAAAAAAGTTTTATTACGTATCTCGAATAATAAAAAGTGATAGGTCTCAAGTTTAATTTCTGCTATGTTCAGAACAATCTATTGAAATAGTCACAAAGCCAACCTTCTAAAAAAAATGATTTTACCTATTTGAGTATATGTTGACAAACGTTCATGCCCCATAAATTATCAGTTAAAATCTCACAAATCATGTTAACAAGATAACGAATCAAGATCAAGTTCTTTAAACTTTTCCCTTGTATGTGGCAACTAAACCTTATAGAGAATATCATGTGTATAATTCTTTAATGAATATATATAAATTTATCAAATTTCAAACATAAGGAACAAGGGAGATAAGAATCCAGAGAACCATGACCCACACGCTTATACATCAACTATCAATAAAAACGCGCCATTCTCTCAATTTTCAATCAAAATTTTCTTGCCCTTGAATTGCACAATTAGTGCTAAGAAGATTAGTCAATCACAAAACAACGAAACTATCACACTAAATTACAGAATGGTGCTTTATCATACGAATAAGTTAAACCTATAAATTAGGGTCAAACAAACAAACATCTGCTTTCATCAACCTTGTTAACTTGAGCTTTTGACTCACTCGAATCGAGCATAAAACAAGAAGTTCGAAACATATAACAACTTCATGTCCAAGTTGTAAGAATTTAGCTCCTATTTAAACAAAAACTTTGAGCCATTAGAACTAAGTTCGAGTTGATCTTCAATCTTCTCAAGCCGGAATTTAGCCCACATCATTAGGGCTCGTCAAACAATCAAGAATGGTTCAAAATCGTTAAACAAACACTTAGAGCATGTTTGGTAGAGAGAATTTCAGAGATTAAAAATGAAGCAGATAATAGAATTTAGAGAAATGTGCTAATTTCATTGTTTGGTAACACAAGAGAATTGAAATAAAAAATAACGACGAAGATATTTATCTTGGCTATTGAAAAAACTAAACAAATAAAAAGCAATTATAATACAAAAATAATTGCATGCCATCATCATTTTCCAGAGTCCAGATTACTAAACTCTAAACAAAAAAAGATCAGTGTATCAGCCTATTCGACCCGACCTCTTCCGATTAAGCCTATTCGGTCGGGTTACCCCAGGTCAAAAAATATTAGCAGTTATGTAACCAGAGTAACCCGAATGCTAAGATAGGGTTCCGGATATGCGGGTTTTAAAAAAGTTTTGCTAACCGGGTTCTCGGAGTCGACCCACTAAATACTTTATTTTGGAATTTTTAAATAAAATTTTCTATTTAAAATAGTAAAAAAAGACATTTTATTTATTAACATTTACTTATTAATCTGCGGTTTGAACCTGGAACTCGATCATGAACTCAACCCGAGTAACCGAAATTCAAATAAGGTCGGGTAAGTATGTAATTTTTAGTCTTGGCTCGAATTTGACCCTACCGTTGATTTTCAAAATAATCAGAAAAATAAAAGCAAAAAACAAAAGTAAAATAAAAACTCATTTTCTCCAAATTCTCAACAAAAATTATTGGAAAATTGAGGTGACAAAAAATACACTATCAAATTTCTCCATTTCTCAACTTAATTTTCATTAATTCTCCACTTTTTTATTTCTTTCTATCAAACATGCTTAAGAAATAAAACTAAATCTATTTCTCTTTATTTCTCCTTACCAAACACACCCTTAGAGTGTGTTTGGTTCAAATAAAAGAATGAGAAAGAGAAATACAATGGGTATATTATGAAATATAATGACTAAATATCTTACTTATAAATAAATAAATATTAAAATACGTTAATAATCAAAAAACAAATTACAATGACCATGATTGTGGGAGGAGTGAATAGTGAGAAAAAACTATCAAAAAAATGCATTACATGGTAATGAGTTTTAATAACCTCAATTTGGCGAGTAACGGGTGATTACTCACTTTTAGATAATGGATGATTGTATTATACATAATTCAAACACCATCATACTTTTTCTTTATAATACCCCTTTCCCACCCCATAAAACCTTGACCAGCACCCCTTAATATTAAAATAGGAGGGTTTTATTTTAATTATTATATTAACACTTGAGTTGAGATCAATGTAGACCGTCAAAATTTAATTCTAAACATTCGAATGAATTCAATCATACCAATTAGTTTTCATCAAAAATAAAAAAAATCATTTACACCTCTATTTTAAGACAATACCAGTTATATTGTAAAACAGTAAATCGTCCAAACAATAAAAAGTGACACGATCAGCGACGAATATTTTTTATTATCTTTCAGTAGACGGCACTTCGATATGCGCTTTCGGACGGGGATGCGTTTTTTTCAGATTTTTTTCATTACGAATGAAAAATCACCACATGTTATTTGGTCACTACAAATCACAAGTATTTTTATTCATTCGGTAACTGAAAAAAATCAAAAAAAAGATCGTCGAAAGTATATCGAAGTGCCCGTCTACTGAAAGATAAAAAAAATATTCGTCGTGATAGTGTACTTTTTATTGTTTGACGATTTACTGTTTACAATATACTTTATTTTTAAAATAGAGGTGTAAAATGAGTTTTTTTTATTTTGATGAAAAACTAATTGGCTATGATTGATTCATTGAATGTTTAGATAATTTTGAGTCTACATTGATCTCAACTCAAGTGTAATAAATAAATAAAAAAAACCTCTATTTCTAATATAAGGGGGTGCTTGGTCAAGGGTTTTAGGGGGTGAAGGAAAAGGGTAATTATAATGAAAAGGGTGATGGTTGATTATGTAAATATACAATCATCCCATTATCTAAAATGTGAGTAATCACCCGTTTTCGAGCGCCGAATTGAGTTATTAAAACTCATTACCATGTAATGCATTTTTTTTGATATTTTTTCCTACACTATTCCCTCCTCCGCGACATCATGGTCATGTGTAATTTATGTTCTTGGCAATAATCGGAAGACACCGTTTAATATTTATTATTTTTATAAGTAAGATATTTAGTCATTATATTTCATAATATACCCATTGTATTTCTCTTTCTATCATTCTTTTATTGAACAACACACACTAAGGTGTGTTCTGGTAAGAGAGAATAAAGAGAAATACAGATTTAGTTTTTTTTATTTCTTAAGCATGTTTGATAGAAAGAAATAAAAAAGTGGAGAATTAATGAAAATTAAGTTGAGAAATGGAGAAATTTGATAGTGTATTTTTTGTCACCTCAATTTTCATAATTTTTGTTGAGAATTTGGAGACGAAATGATAGTTTTTATTTTACTTTTTGTTTTTGCTTTTATATTTTCAATTATTTTGAAATCACGGTAGTGGTCAAATTCGAGTCTCAAGACTAAAAATTACATATCTTACCCGACCTAATTTGAATTTGCTTACTCGGTTGAGTTCATCGATTCATCAACCCGAATATAAGAAATGTTAATAAAAAAATGTCTTTTTTTACTATTTTAAATAGAAAATTTATATTAAAAAATTCAAAAAATATTTATTCGGGTCGACTCGAACCCGAGTTAGCAAAACTTTTTTAACCCGATATCCGACCCTATCTAGCATTCGGGTTACTTGGTTCACCTAAATAAATTTTTTTGACCCGGGTAAACCCCGACCCGAAAGCTGCTTAATCGAGGGTCGGGTCCGAAATAAGGCTGAACACTTACTCGAGTAATCTACTCGAGAAAAAGATGATGGTGTCAATTATTGTATTATAATTGCTTTTTAATTTGGTATCACTCCCCCACCACAAACGTCCACTTGACAGGTTAAGAAGGGCTTTTGAGAAATAAGTCTTGAGTTCAATCTCAACTCCTGGCTAATTAGGTCACTGGAACAGGTGCTCATTACCTGGGGCTTGGTCCTTGGGGAAGGGTCAGTCGGCACCCAAAAAGGGTGCACGGGGTCAGGGTTTTCCCGCCGATTTAAACCTTTTTGAGAAATCATATGAAGAAAATAGATTTATTAAATCTTTTATATATTACGTAGTATATGAACTTGAGAATAATTAGTAATTTTTTTCTTTTGATTTACATGTTTTATGACTCAACATTGTGAGTGAGCCAACTAATCCCAGCGAAACTACCCTTTTAGGTAGCCCGGAGTCGGCTCAAGTGAACCTCCGAGGCCACATGGTGATTAATTTTCTCCTCGTTATATTCGAACCATTGACCTCCATTTTGAAAGGCTGATATTCTTACTGTTGGGTATGCAGTTGATATTGTGTATGTTTTATGATTATAGCGACATGAGTGTGTATTAAACCAAAAGAAATAAAGTAGCCCAAGATAGTTGTATATGATTTATAGGCATACACACATGTCAATGAAATAAAGACTAGAATTTTAGTACGTATTAAATCTGTAGGAAACTAGAAGGGGGGGGGGGGGGTGAATAGTTTACTAGTTAATTAGCCGTTTTAAAAACTTTGCTTAGAAAATTGTTTGATTCGAGTTATATGTCAATCAATCAACAATTTGAATCACAACTAAATTGTCTAATGTAATGAACTAATTAAACAATAACAATAAAGAGATAGAGAAAGAAACGATCAAACCAAGACACCAAGATTTATAGTGGTTCGGCAACGAAGCACCTCTTCGTTCCTACTCCACTCCCCGAGTACTCCACTCGAGATTTCACTATGTCAACAAGCTCCCTTAAGGAGGAGAAAACCGTTTACACGTCGCTTACTTTCTTTTCCGACACTAAGCTAGATGTCGAGTTCTAATCTTAGCTAGAACCAATCTAAGACTTCACTAAATCTTTACACACTCACAAGATATATACCCTTGGATTGACACACAATCCAAATCACACCAATACACAAATAACACTATTGGATCTACACACAATCCAAGTTACACAACAACACAAAGTGAATTTAATGAAGATATGTGATCTTGAGGAGGAAGAAAGAGATCACTTGATAACAATTCGTATGTAGAAGAATACTATTGTTATTCTCTTGCACTTGATTAGAAGAAGAAGGGAGGAAGAAAGAATTAATCACTTGAAACAAGATCAAGGTATGTTAGTGATCAAGATATGTGTTTTAGAAAGAAAGAGAGAAGAAAGAAAACTGGATATGAGAAAATTCGTGGCAAGAGGTTCTGTTTTTCAGATGGGGTGACTCAGTATTTATAGAGGGAAAAAAAGCCGTTATCCTGACGGCGGTCCCGGCGGTCCCTAATATATAAGGGGCCGCCAGGCCTATAAGGGGGCCGTCGTAGACTACGCTCCTCTTTTTGTCTTTTTGTGAGGAAGGTGTTATCTGATTTAGAACCTTTCATTTTGGAGGGAAAAATCTGATTTCAAATTTAATATTTTAATAATACATTTCATTTATAAATAATTATTTTGTTTTTATATTTTTATAAGAACACTTTTTGTAGAAATGTAAGTTTTAAGAAAATATTTTCTTGATCATTAATCTTGTTTAATGATTTGTTTATCCATACCTTAAGTGATTAATTTTTAGAAATAGAATTTTATGATTAGTAATTTATAAACGTTTATTTTTATCGTAAACGTTTTTACATTTTGTTATTATCAAAACATCGAGAGGTCGAAAAATATAAATAACATTTTTAGACATTATTTGTATTAACAAAATCAAAAGAAAACAAAATGCAATTTTTTTGAACCCATTAATGAATAGCTAGAAAACCCTTTTTCTTTATTTACGATAATTTATGTACTTCGGTGTGTTTTTCTTTTTGGTTGTACAACATGATTTCAGGCCGACAATGAAAAATCACCAAAAATTCTTCGAGTAGATTTGGGATGTGATTAGATTATGTTAAATCTTTGTTTGGAAGTAAGAAATTGTTTACGTTTGTTGTACTTTAAAATATAAAGTCTAGGGGTATAATTAAGGGGTTATTTGTTTATTTTTTAAAGTTATAATAAAATTTGTAAATTTATAAATTTGCGTTTAACTTCATACAATTTATTTAAAATTAAACCACTAAAGTTTGATTACTTACCTTCTCTTTTTTCAAGTTTTTGTTTTTCACAAATTTGACACATATATTTTTATATGTTTTTTTTCTCCATCAGATTTCTCCACCAAAATTTTTCAATTTTGACTTTTTATTGACCATTCAAATCGCACGATTTTTGCTACGTGGCAAAATAAAGCTTTCTGATTGGTCCAGTTTTTTTCTCTAAAATTTAATCTAATAAAAAAATCCAAAATGATGTAATTATTTTATTATATAAAAGATTATTGCAACTTTTTAAAATAGTGATGCATAGGGGTGTCAAAAAAACCCGACTCGACCCTGATTAAGCCTATTCTGGTCAGGTTACTCAGGTAAAAAAAATTATTCAGGTTATTCGGGTCAACACGAATAATCCGAATACTAAACAGGGTCTGGTATCGGGTTGAAATTTATGATAACTCGGGTTGGGGTCGACCTGGTTGACCCGATTTTTTTAATAGAAAATCTATAAATATTCTATTTAAACAAGTTAAAAAATGATTTTAATACATTTAACTCATATTTGGGTTGACTCGAAGCCGACTGGACCTGACTCGAGTTGACTCGACCCGAATTGACACGAAACGACTAACGTGAATTCAAATTGGGTTAGGTTCGGGTATGAAATTTTTAACCTTGACTCGACTTTTACCCGACCCGAATTGACCCGACCACGAACAACCCCACACCCGACTAACACCCCTAGTGACGGACTTCCTTTGATTTATAAAACAACAAGAAAAAAAATACAACAAAAAGAAAAAAGTTTATACAAAAAATTTCAAACTAATTAAAGTTCCTCAATTTTTGGAGAAATTATAATTATCCCTATTTTGGTAATTCGTGAAATATTAAATTCATTCATTTAAGATACTAAAATACCCCTAATATATCCCAACCAAACGCACCCTTAATTTGTTCTAACACAAATAACATGTTTCAAGTTTGAACCAAGGACACATGAGTTGTCAGTTGATGTATTACACTTCATTTTTCATCAAAATTTATAAATAAATTTAATAGAATTTCTAGTAGTATATGAAATAGTTAGGGGTGTTCATCGGATCAGTTATCGGCTTGTTCGATTTTTCGGTTCGGTTAAATTTATTTTTGAGTAAAATCGAACCGAAAACCGAATTTGAATTCGGTTAGGTTTTCGGGTTGACTCGAATAATCCGAATTACACCATTTTTTTTAAATTTAATTATATATATTTTTTAGCCAAAAAAACTATTTTAAGTATAAAAAGTGGTTTTTTAATTATGATAAAATTTTAATGGTCTTTTTATATATATAAATTATTTATGTAAATCTGGTTTTTAATTCAGATTAGCAAATCTATATTCAAATCGAAAATTAAATTTTTAGTTCGATTCGATTTCGGTTTTCCGAACAATGCACACCCCAACATATTGGCATAAATTGATTTCATGGGCCGATTTTCCTCTAAGCCCACATAGCAACATGGGCCAATTAATAGCCAATATCTTAACCTAAAAAATTAGGGTTTACAGCTCCCTACATATATACACCAAAATATGATATTGTCACACATCTCATCTATAACCTAGTTCATTTTCTTTCAATAGCATGTCTTTTATTAATCACTAGCAGTATACTTTGATTAGTTTTTGAGTTAATTTCATAAATCGTCCTTGTTGGTTACACCATTTACCCACTCTCGTTTTTTTACTAATTAACTTTAAATGGTGTAAAACACATGGACGATTCATGTAATTAACTCTAGTTTTGTTTAATATTTTTTGTTGTATGGAAGAAATGAAGCCAGTGATGATTTAAAATTATTATGTTGGAATTACCGACTGATATTATTTTGATGATAACTAGGCTGCCTGAGGCTTCTTTTTTCTTCCATTTAACATCTTTTTAAGTACATACAAATATGTTAGAAATTTATTTTTATCAAAGATGGGTATTTGTGATGTAAAATTGGAGATGTGTGATGATAGAGGTATTCACAGAATCTATTTCACCTGATTTATTTGTTATTTTGGTGTTCTGTCTAGAATTTCTGCTTTTGTCTAAATAGACATAAGTGTGTTGAACTTTTAAAACGTAAGTCAAAGTTAACTTTTTTGTCTTTGTATATATTTTGGGTTTATTACTATTGTTTATCTTCTTTTGTGTTTGTTATTTTTTGTTTATTGGAACTTTTGCACCAGAAGAATAATTGCACATCACTTTTAACAAAAATGTATGAATCATATCATAGTTGTTATATCTACAAAATATTGATAAAAAAACATTAATAAAAAAATCCTTGTGATTTTGATTTACTTTATTAAAAGTTTAAATATTAACCTCAAACAAATATACAGTAATTCCTTTCAAACGCATCACACATTTTCTAAAGCCTCAAAAGCTCAAAGCAATATATGGGCTTGAACAATACTTTCATGGGCCAGTTTACTCCCAAGTTTATTGGCCCAAACAAACTAGGTTTTCCAAGTTTAAAATCCTCATCTAGTTATTTTCCTTTTCTTCCGGATCTGTTTTTGTTTTTATAAATTTCCTAGTTTTAATCCCATGAACGGCTTGTACATTATGTTTTTTAAATATATTTATAATTTTTATTTTTTTTGTTTTATAAGTTATGAAATTTTAAGGAAAATTTGTTTTCTTTTTTAAAGTCATAATAAAATTTGTAAATTTATAAATTTACACTTAACTTTATACAATTTATTTAAAATTAAACCACTAAAGTTTTATTAATTACTTTTTTTTTTAAGTTTTTGTTTTTATATATTTGACATATGTTTTTATGTGTTTTTTTCTTTATCAGATTTTTTCACTAAAATAATACCAATTTTAGAAGTATTTAAGCTTTTTAATTAAGGGAATTTCTATCTTGTGCCCCATGGGCATAGGGTAAGATTAGTATAAGATTCCTCTTGAAATGCTAACTAGTTATTATTTATTTTTACTTTTTGCAACATACCTAAAATGCCATTTGTTTTACATTTTAATTAACTGAGACAACACAACTTAAACATAATTTTTCCCTCCAAATCATATTTTCTCACTTCCCTCCGTATTTTAACTTTGTCACTTCCAAATCATATTTTCTCACTTCCCTCCGTATTTTAACTTTGTCACTTCCCAACAAATTTTAACTTTTCACCTCCCTTTTCATTAATATATTGAATAATTCCTTTTTTGTTAGCTAAAAGCGTCACAGTTAAAAGGTATAATGCTTTTCATTTCTCTATTTTTGTTTTATGTATTGAACGAAATACTAATTGTAGGTTGATCTTTTAACCTTTTTATGTAGATGAGGGAGCAACTAGCTTTTGATTTGAACGAAATACCAGTCGAGGAAGATGCTGAAAGCCATAAAGAAATCTTTGACACACCATTTATTGGTCAATGCTTTCTTAGTGAAGAAGAAGCTTTTCTTTTCTACCAAAAGTATGCAAAGATGAATGGATTTTCAGTTCGATATGGAAGGTTCGAGAACAAAAAGAAAACTGGAGAAAAGAAAAGGCGTGATTTTTTTTGTCATCGTGAAGGAACTCCGGAGGTAAAAGTGGTAGACTACTCTAAAAACCAAAGAAACAGGGGTTCTTCAAGATGTGGATGCAAGGCTCACATGCGTATTAAACTGAAAAGAATTAACGAAATATTTCCGGAGGAATGGCAAGTTGTTCAATTCGTCGCGGAGCATAATCACGTATTATTGTCTACACAAGAGGTTCGTTTCCTTCCATCTTATCGATGTATTACAACAGAAGATGAAAAGCGTATACTTATGTTGAAAGAAGGGGGATTATCTGTTAGACAACTTATGCGTGTTATGGAGCTTGAAAGAAATGTGAGGCACGGAGAACTTTCTTTCCTTGTAAAGGATGTTCATAATTTCCTTAACAAATATCATAGAATGAACTCAAATAATGATGCTAGAGATCTCCTGGAGTATTGCAAACAAACTAAATATGAAAATCCTAACTTTCAATACACATATACACTTGATGAGGAAAGCAGGTTAGAACATATATATTGGTCTCATGCCCATAGTTTCAATTTGTACCAAAAATATGGAGATGTAGTCGTATTTGATACAACATATAAGGTGAACACGTACGACATGCCTTTTGGGATTTTTGTGGGTATCGACAATCATGGAAGGACAATATTACTTGGTTGTGCACTTTTACGTAACGAGACAACAAAGGCATTTCGATGGCTTTTCAAGGTACTATTAGTTAATTTTTAGTTTTTAATTTTAGACATAAAACTCTTTATATATACTATGTTGTATAAATTGCAGAATTTTTCTTTACTTATGGGTAAGCCGCCACAAACAATATTAACCGATCAAGATCCATGGATGAGTGAGGCAATTGCACAAGAGATGCCTACAACAAAACATGCATTTTGCATATGGCATATCACCGCTAAGTTTAGTGGTTGGTTTACTTCTATTTTAAGAAGTGAGTATTCAAGTTGGTGTTCGGAATTTTACAACTTATATAAGCTAGACACGGTTGAAGAATTTGAGAAACAATGGCCATTGGTTATCGCAAAGTATAATTTGAACGAGAACAAACATGTAGTTGGCTTGTATGAGATCAAAGAATTTTGGGTGCCCGCTTATCTTCGTGGTTTCTTTTTTGGTGGCATGACGACTACCGGGAGATCGGAAAGTATAAATGCTTTTATAAAAAGATTTATCTCTTCACGCACATGTTTAAATCAATTTGTTAGACAAGTAAGTACTAATATATATGTGTGATACTTTATATACAGCCCATATGTTATTCATTATGTAGCTCTCAGTTTAATATTTTTGGATGTGTAATTTGTAGGTTGATCTTGCAATTGAAGATGTTGAGCAAAAACAATTGCATGACACTATGTTGGAGAAATATAGGGGGTCGTTTTTGAGATCACTCTCACCGTTGGAGGAACAAGGTCATAACTATTTGACTCCGTATGCATTCAAAAAATTTCAAGACGAGTTCGGTAAATCATTTCAATATTCAATCCGAGAAGAAAATTGCATCACTTTTATCGTCAAGCATCATAAAGCGACTCGTGATCATACGGTATTCTGGGATGGTAATGTTGCTAGTTGTAGCTGCAAATATTTTGAATTTATTGGAATACTTTGTCGTCATATTTTAAGCGTTTTTGTACACAAAGATTGCTTTGAAATTCCTTCTACGTGTTGGCTATCACGTTGGAGACGACAAGATGTTCAACATCAAGACACTTCTTCATCACACCAAGAAGCAACTTTGATTGATTCATCCTCTTCAAACAACTCTGTGCCTGGTCCTCTCTCGATTGATTTGGTTCAGCGTCCTCCTAAGTCCATAGTCAAAGGACGACCAAAAAAGACACGAATGAAAGGTGGAAATGAATTTACAAAACAAGTGAAACGTTGTAGCTTGTGCAAGAAAATTGGTCATTATATTAGTAGTTGTCCAGAAAGGGAAAATATTATTGATCGCGGTATTGCTCAACGACGTGCTAGGAAGAGAAAGAAGACTGCTTCAGAAAATAAGAGCTTAAATCCAGTTTTTTGTGTTAAATATTGAAATCTATCAATATTTCAGTTGGCTACTTTTGATTTCTTTTAGCCACTGTTCGAATATTATGTCTACTTATGCACTAGCTGAAAAATGTGAGAAATGTAGTGTGCAATGTTTGCAAAATTTCTGCACATTTGCGCAGAATGACTACTCGTTTTGGGCCTTATCGGGGCTGTTTTGGTCAGATGAGAGCACCAGTTAGTAAGTGCATCAACTTTTGTTTCTCTATATGCACATGTACTGATGTACTTTATTTCATATCATATGAGCATAAAAGATTATAGTTGGATGTTTGGGTCTGCACCGTATGTTTGGTTTGTCACATGGTTGACTAGATTGGTGGGTCATGGGTCAATATTTGTTTTTAATATTTGATCTTTTAAGTTGTGTTGTCTCAGTTAATTAAATGTAAAACAAAGGGCATTTTAGGTATGTTGCAAAAAGTAAAAATAAATAATAACTAGTTAGCATTTCAAGAGGAATCATACTAATTAATGATGAGGCACAAGATAGAAATTCCTATATAATATATCAATTTTTGCATTGTGTTGTTTTTCCTTCTCCCAAATCCACGACACAACAACCTCACCTGACATGCCTCTTCTTTATCTTATAATAATTCTCTCATTCTCTTTAGGGCAAATTGCATAAAAGGTACCCATCTTAGGCTCAATGTCAATTATAGGTACTCGTCTTTTTTTTTCTCAATTTAAGGTATCGATCTTTGTTTTTGTTGCAACGTTAGGCAATTAACAGGTTTTTCGGTTATATTTCTAACGATCGTTATTTTATTATTGCATCGTTAGTCCTTTATATACTATATTTATTTTCTAGATCTGACCCGTCCAAAACGACCCTCTATATCACATTTTCACGACTCGGGTTCTAAAGAGATTTTATGCGAAACGACGTTTCGGACAACTTTTTAGTTTTAACCGAGACCTGAATCTCAACAGAAAATGACCAAAATGCCCTTACGGGATTCTGCTGGAACTTATTATATTTTTAATAAAACGCAGAAATTTGACTTTCGGTTTTGACCCGCTATCATGCGATTTTAAGACTAACAAACCTCGTGGCAAAGTAAAATGTCATTCCGAACAACTTTCATGTTTCGCCGGAAGGCTATAACGGACTCGACAGTACTCAAATCGGACGTTTTCAAATCTGCAAGCTTATTACTTTTTTATACACATATTTTTATACACGTTTTTCTACATGATTTTATCCACGGTTTTATACACACATTTTTATAGACACGTTTTATACACATATTTTTATACACATATTTTTATACACGTTTTAATACCCTTAGAACAAACATGTAGTTGGCTTGTATGAGATCAAAGAATTTTGGGTGCCCGCTTATCTTCGTGGTTTCTTTTTTGGTGGCACGAAGATAGGCTGACACGTGACACATCAATAACGTGACACATCATCAAAATGTGCAAATGAGAACACTTTATGAAAGTACACGTACTAAATCGATAATTTTTGAAGTACACGTACCAAATCGATAAATTTTGAAAAGTTTGTTGGTATTCTACGGCTTTATCCCTAATCTTATTGCTTATTAATTGATTCTCATTTTTAAAATTTTATGAAATCTCTCATTTGATCTAACTGGATAGAATGTTGAAATCTTCTTATCTTTCTCTTCTTCGTTGATCGTTTGCACTGAGATGAACTTGTATTTGAAAACATTATTGTATACTGTTTTGCGGTTTCCTCCATCTTTTATGACGTTTGCTATTTTATTTACGTCATGGCATGAGAGCGGCAATTTGGTGATCAACTTTTGTTGTCAACGGCAATGATCTTCGACAACGAAAACAATTAGATGAGAAAGAAAAAATGGTTGATCGAATGCAACTCAACATATTTTGTGTGTTTTGACGGCTAGGGTTTAATGTTTATGAACGGAATACAAAAATAAAATACTAAATAGATAAAAACAATAAAGTGAAAAAAACGTGATCCCTCCGAATCACCGGCAAGTAGCCGATGACCGGAGGACAGCAAGTTTTGTTGGTGGATCCTACCTAAAGCTGTGATACCATGTAAAATAACAAAAGAGTTTTAGTGATTAATTGAATTACATATGTATGATAGCATGTGTATTTATAATAAATACATATTTTTTTTATAATAAGTAACATCAAACCCTAAACCTAATGGACTACAAGCCACAATCGGGCTTAGGCCAATGACTCATCTAACATAAGTGACATTAAACTGAAGCAAAATCACAACTTATTATTTGAGAAGAAGAACAACATAATAGACAAGGGCGCAAACCTTACGCCGACAACCTTAAGGGCCAAACTTTTTGCATGAATCATCCTCAAGAGGAATGATTTTCGTTAAACTTTTGGGACTTTTAAAGATGTTCATGCCTCTGACAACAATTATTTGTGCCAAAATTAATACCTAAATAGCTTTTATTAAATAACATTTATAATTTGTGCTCGAATCCCGTTCGGTATAGTACCGGTACACCCTTTTCATGCTCGAGAAAAAATCGGTACCACCAATTCGGTACGCGTTCGGTACCAATCTGGTATCGCGATCATCCCTGTATGTGTTTTGTTTGAGTAAATTGCATAAATCGTCCCTCAAGTTTAGCCAAATTGCATGTTTCGTCCTAAACGTTACGAAAGTGCAAAGATCGTCCATGTGGAGAAACCTTTGGTGCAAGTATCGTCTCTGTGAGGATGATACTTGCACCAAAGGTTTCTCTAAAGGTTTCCCCACAGGGACGATACTTGCACCATATGTTTTCCCATATGGACGATACTTGCACTTTCGTAACGTTTGAGACGAAACATGCAATTTGGCCAAACTTTAAAGACGATTTATGCAATTTACTCTGTTTTGTTCTGCAAAATGTGCAGTAACAAAAATTTTACAAACAAGAGTTTTAGCTTTTGACTGACCAATGTATAAAACCATCAAACTCAAGTCTTATGTTTTGTCCACACAAACAACCCAACACACAATGATTCTTCAAACAAAGTTGACTACTTTGAACCTCATTTCAACTTCCTTAAACCCTCAAAACCCTAATCCTATCAGCCACCTTCCCGCCAAAATCACCACCATTAACTTACCCCTTCACAAACCCCGCCATGAACCCTTAAAACCCATCAAAACCCACAAACCAAAACCCATCACAACCACCACACCATCCGATATCTTACGCCTACTCGACACGCTCCGTTTTCCCATACCCGATGCCGTCTACATTTCACTAATAAAAGAATGCACCCAGTTTGAATATTCAAATGAAGCAGTTATAGTACATAGCCATATGACAGCTGCAAAGCGGTTGGATAAGAAGCCGGGTCAAGGAGATGCTGAAGTTTTAACAGAGCTGGTAGCATCTAAATTTATGGCAGCAACAATGAAACCCGAACATAGTAACATCTTCTTGAAGTCGGTTTTGCAAAACACGGACAAACACTTAAATAGGCTCCGCACAGGAAGAGATTCCTTGTCCTTAAAAGGTGTTTAATAGTTGTTGTTTTATGAGCTTGCACTACGAGCTTCATAAGTAGTACATCAAGTCACAACTTTGACTACTTGTACATTGCGTTTTAACTCTTTAAAACTTGCCAACCTCACACTAAGTTCCAACAGAAATCGCGTAAAAAGCGACTTTCCTTAGCGTTAATCAACCGTGTCTTGATAATGTATGTAGCTTGTGGGTGTTTGGATTATGCGCGCAAAGTGTTTGATGAAATGTCTAAAAAGGATTTTAATTCGTGGGCGATTATGATTGCGGGCTGATAATGGCGAGTATGAAGAAGTGATTAGGCTGTTTGTAAATGATAAGTTTCAGTATATAATGTATAGTTGTGGGAGTTTTCCGGTTAGTTGGATTATGGTGTTTGTGCTTAAGGCGTGTGGGGAGACGATGAATGTGGAGCTTGGGGAGCAAGTTCATGGGTGGTTGATGAAGTCGGGGTATGGAGGTGATTTGTTTGTGGGGAGTTCGTTGATTAGTTTTTATGGGAAGGTTGGGTGTTTTGAAGATGGGGATATGATTTTTCATCAGATTGGTTCTAGGAGAAATGGGGTGGTGTGGACGGCTAGGATTATTAATAACTGTAAGGAGGAACGGTTTCGTGAGGTTTTTGAGGTTTTTAATGAGATGGGGAAAGAGGGTGTTAGGAAGAATAGTTTTACGTTATCTAGTGTGCTTAGTGCTTGTTCTAAGATAAGTGATGATGGAAACTGTGGTGAACAGGTTCATGCTAATGCGATTAAGTTAGGATTGGCTTCAAAGAGTTATGTGCAGTGTGGGTTGGTTAATATGTATGGGAAGTTCGGGTTGATGAATGATGCGAAAAGGGTTTTTGATATGAATGAAAGTAGGAGGAATCGTGCTTGTTGGAATGCTATGTTGACTAGTTTGGTACAAAACGGATGCCTTGCTGAAGCCATTATGTTCCTTTATCAGATGAGGGCGGCTGGTGTGCAGCCTCAGGAATTGTGGCTGAATAAATTAAGGTCGTTGTGCGGGAGTGAAGTTATAGAAATCAAATAGCCCGTGAGATGGTTAGGCTCATTGCTTTGTCGTGACTTGTGGACCAACCATCCGTGGCTTATAATTCGAAAAATCAATACCTATTTCCATCTGCTGGAATGGCAGAAAGGTCAGCTATCTCAACTCCATTGTGCTTAAATTTGTGTATATACGTCGTCTTCATGCCAAAACATA
Organism: Tanacetum coccineum; assembly: GCA_026074375.1. Lineage (NCBI taxonomy): Eukaryota > Viridiplantae > Streptophyta > Magnoliopsida > Asterales > Asteraceae > Tanacetum > Tanacetum coccineum. The sequence goes on from BQNB010064198.1 coordinate 32,512, forward strand.
GATATAATCAAGCTGTATGTAAATTTATGACTCTAAATCCTTTGTATGACTGAAGAGCAAGAACAAAAAGGCTCGCTTTTCCACCATACCACGATGCACCAAAGTCATTGTAATGTGTTATTTAAGGTGGTGGAGGAGCTATTAGTTGTAACTATCTTTATTAATGAATATCTCTTGCTCTTTTATTTACTACAGTGGTTTATATATCGGGATACACATAGGGTTGAAGTGTGTGAATACTGAATAGTGGTAGGTCATTTATCTGAACTTATTTAGTCCTACTGCAAGTGTTACCGGTGGTTAGGACATGTTATCCATTCCTCGAGTCATGACCTTCCTAATCTTTAAAACCATCTTGAACAATACCCAAAATACTCCACACAAATTCAATCACCATTACTAAAACATTATTTGCGGCGGCTCAGATCTAAGGGATTCCTAGCTGTATATATACACACATCTTTTGGTTTTTATTGAATATATCTTCTTTCTTCTTTCAGATCCTTCCGTAACCCAAACACCTTTTTAGCTCACACTTGAGAGTCAGAAACAT
>BQNB010064199.1:0-14186 GCA_026074375.1 Tanacetum coccineum
TTATTGGGTTTGGTTTTGGTTTCGGCTTATTATTTTTTATAAGCTTATAGCTTATTGGTTTTTGGCTTATTATTTTTATAAGCTTATCGCTTATTGATTTTCGGCTTATTTTATAAGCTTATAGTTTATTGGTTTTCGGCTTATACTAAAAGCTTATGGCTTGTTGTTTGGTTTCGGCTTATATTAAAAGCTTATGGCTTATTGTTGGGTTATCGGCTTATATATATATAATATTATGAGCTTATAGTTTATTGTTTCGGCTTAATGAGACATGGATATGGGATTTTGACTTATGTTTGTTACGACTTAATGGGCTTAAGGTCCATTGGGTTTGGTTATACTTTTGGACTTATGTAAAGATGTATGGACTAAGGTTTGCTATCGGGCTAATTACTTAAGACCATAATAGGCCATAAGGCCCAATAACAAGTAAATGAATTAGTGGACTTATAAATTGACTAAAGGATTTGTGTTGGACTAAGAGGGATTTTGTTTGATAAAACGTGTTGAAGGCATTGATGTTGTCGGAAAGTTTCGGTTTGTGAAAAAAAGTGTTTTGGATTAAGGTTTAAGACCTTGGGAAAAGTCATAAAGACGTACGGGTTATGCCGAATTTTTGAAAGAATTATATACGTAGGGATTTTGCTAAAAAGGGATAAAATTTTTAATGTTTTAATAATAAATAGTTATTTTACTTGAAAATTTAATACAAGGCGAAAGATGTAATTTCTTGAAACTTTTTTTAATATTTAATATTTATAATCGTTGTGTCAATTTTATTTGAGGGAGTAAAGGATAAGTTTTATGGGAGATTAAGTGTCGAAGTAAAAGCCATTGGACATATTTAAATGACGAGAAGTTGTACCCCGTTAGCCCGTTAAAAAGACGAAAATAATAATAAAATATTTTTATTTTATTTTAAAGAATTAAGTATTTATATATATATATATATATATATATATGGGATGGGATCATGAGAAAACCTAATTTCGGTAGAAAACCCAGAAAACCCAGAAAAACCAAACAAATTCTCTAAAAAAACCAAACAGATGCCCAAATTTTTTCAGGCTAAAAATTGTTTTTTCAGGCAAATATGGTCTCGATTTACTCTCTGTAAAAACCTAAAAAAACCAAACAGATGCCCTAAAAAACTAAACAGATGCCCTAAAAAATCTTTTATATAGCCTGAAAAAATTAGGGCATCTGTTTGGTTTTTGAATTTTTTACAAACATTATATCGAGGCCATATTTGCCTGAAAAACCAATTTTTTGTCTGAAAAAATTAGGGCATCTGTTTGGTTTTTTTAGGGCATCTGTTTGGTTTTCTGAGTTTTCTAGGTTTTCTAGCAAAATATGGTTTTCCCTAGAACCCATCCCTATATATATATATATATATATATGTAGAATCCGGATTGATTGAGAAGGTTTTTAAAAATGATAGATTTTAAACTTTGATTCAATTTTTTCAAGCGTAAAACTCATTTTAATGTGATTATAATCCAAAATGTGTACAAAAAATCGTATCAATTTTAAAAAATCTCTCAATTTTGCGATATAAGTACAATACTGAATCTTCTATACAAATTTAATGAATCATTACCATAACTCGATTTTAGCAATGATTTGCATTACAGTTTCAATTTTTTTTACTATAAAGTGCAGAAAAATATACTTGTAATGTACATATAGGGCAGTAATGTACATCTACAAAGTTTTAGTTACAATAATTGTTTCACAAATTACATAATAAAGTTTGTTATATAAAAAAGTCGTAAGTAGGTTAAAGTTGAAGGTCGGTTTTGTAACATTTCGCATACTTCAAAGTGCGTTTTAAAAATTGTTTTTTATTACATTGTTACTTGTGAACCTCTTCTTATTTTATTGTCAAGGGCACTGCTCTTTAATATAAGCGAGTTTTAGTTACCCGCACGTTGCAGCATAGACCAAAACTATACATAGCAAAGCGTCAAAAATGTCAGCCAAGTGCAGATACAATTTATAACTATTTGAATGTAACCAAAGTTTATGCATTTACATATAATAACATCATCTTAAATTAGTATAATGCAATCTTTTCCAATGTCTTGGTTACCATTAGAGATGTAAATTAACGCAATATTCCAGCAACAAATGTTAAGATAATAAGTGAGAAAACTGTGTTGTTATTTTTGTCAAAGTTGCACACAGATGTAGCTTCTTCTATTCCATTTATGCAAACCAATCAAAGAAAGTAATCAAAAGCAAGAGAGTAAAATATGACTAAAGAATATGAACATTTGACTTCATTTGGTAATGTCTTCAACCTGTTTTTGTTCCCATAAACTAAACTAAACAACTTGCTAAACAGATTATATGAATATGACTTCATTTTTTTTTTGATCGGTGATTTATTAAAACACTAGCAAGGAGCTAGATCAAACAAGAACAATATAAGGGTTCTTAAGCCAATCGTCCCACTTGAACGACGCTTTACATCTGAATTTACACCAATAAAAAGAACTAGAAACTAAATTATCAAATATCAGCGCCTTTTCAGGGATCTTCTTATCAAACAGAAGCTTGTTGCGAAAGTTCCACATATACCACCACAAACCATAGTATACACCCTCAACAACGCCTTTGATTTTGGATTGAATCCGAATAGAAACCAACCAAACTTGCCATTCCTTGTAAGAATTCACATCCGAATAGTCGATATTCCACCAAGAAGATATCTTACGCATAATCTGTCTCACTACAACGCATTGAAAGAAAATACGGTTTGTCGATTCACACCGCATTACAATTGGACAAACAAATCGAATCAATTTCCATTCACGACGAGAGATATCAAACGCGTTGGGAGCGCTGTTAGATTTGACTTTCCAATCTATGATATTCACCTGAATGGCACGATTTAAGCCCACCTAGTCGGCAAACTAACTTCCTGAAATCATTCCAACAAGTCTCCTATCGAAATGAAGCACTGAAAAGACCCCATCACATTTCTACATCCAACGTAAACGATCTTCGCAAGGCATGAGAGTAGTCATCCGAGAAATGAGTTATCTAAACTTGACTCATTCAATTTAGAACTAACAGTAGCATTCTTATTCAACTCAAGAGTGAACATACGTGGGAACAACTCTTTGATGACACCGCCTTCATACCAATTGTCGAGCCAGAATCGGGTGTTTTCCCCATTCCCCAGCTTCAATCGGATGTAATCTGCAACATTAATACCCCGACCTTGTAACACCCTTACTTCGTGAACTATCGATGTCCAGCAGGTTTGAACTCCACCAGAAACATCCTTGTTCAAATTCCCGTCCTCCCCATAAATAGCCTTAGTAACTATAGTCCATAAGGAACATTTCTGAGAATAGAACCGCCAAACCCACTTGAGCATAAGACCTCTATTAAGGGCAAACAAGCTTGAAACCCCTAAATCCACTTTATCCTTCGGAGTTAGGACCTTGTTCCACTTTACCCAAGAAGCTTTGTTACTCTTCGGATCTTGGCCATTAAATAACCGACTACGAATAGATTCAATAATATTTTTTTAAGATAGCTCGAGGGAACCTTAAAAAAGTGGACATATGGAAGAATGGCATAGATCCAAACACGTACTTCAGAAGATTGAGTATGCTTCTGATTGAAAGAGTTTCATCTTCATCAAGAAAGAACAAGATAACACCTAGTCCACCACTTCTTACCAAGCTTGCTTCCATGGACATTTATTTTCCTCAACATTCATACCCAAATAATTGAAAGAAGTCTTAAGGACAAGACACCCAATTTTAAGAAGCCGCATTTTTAAACCATCCCAACTCAACGTTAACACCCATAATCTTACCTTACACATTTAATAACGAAGACCATAAAGCCCGGAAAAAACAATCCAAAACTCGAACTAACGAATCGATATTGAGCTCACTCCATTAGCCAAGAAAGATTGCATCATCCGCATAAAACAAATAACACAAATTCACCATGGAATTAATTTTGATCCCCGTAAACAAACCCACATCTACCACACGTTGAAAAGAAATATGCAAGCTCTCCATAATAAGAATGAATAAAAAAGGGGATAAAGGATCACCTTGTTTAAGACCTCAAAAAAATTGAAATTCCTCCGTAGGACTACCGTTGACAAGAATGGACCCCCTGGATGATCTAAGACAACTTTGAATCCAAGTCTTCCATCTTTCACCGAAACCAAATTTATTTAACACATCATCCACAAAATCCCAGCGGACCGAATCAAAAGTTTTTTCGAAATCAACTTTGAAAATAAGAGCGTGTTTTTTCTTCCTACGACACCATTGAAGAACCTCATCAAGAATAAATGAACCGTCTAGGATTTGTTTGTCCGCCACAAAAGCTGATTAAACCTCATTGACAAGATCACCACGCACACCAACTAATCGGTTCGCTAAGATTTTAGCAATAATCTTGTATAAGCTCCCGATCAAACTTATAGGACGAAAATCCTTAACCATGTTGGCATCAAGATTTTAGGAATCAAAGCAAATAAAGTTCCGAGTACATCCATTCGTTATTTCACCATACCATGTAAGAAATAGTCACAGCCACGAACACGTCCCTTCTTAATCACAGGCAAGAAATGACGGTAAAAGCTAAATGAAAACCATCCGACACCGAGAACTTATCAACGTCCGCAATCCCACACAGCCCTTTTAACCTCTATTTATGAAATCCTACGTTCCATAATCCCGTTCTTTGCAATCGATAGGGAGGACAGGAAAAGGGTATCAATATACAGTCGATTCACTATGGTTTATCCAACCTACCCCAAAGAATGTTCAAAGAATTACATGTTTCACCTGAAACTGGGGTCATCGACCCACGTCCCATTCACCATAAACCCCGAATAATAGAATGATTACGGCTTCTTGTTTAGCAATACCATGAAAAAACTTTACATTTTCATCTCCCTCGATTGCCCATTTAATCTTGGCTTTTTGAGTAATTTTTGAAGCTTGAATATTATTTACCTGATGAATCTTGTTGAGAATCTTTGTACGTTTATGGACCACCTCATTCGAGCAATCTCCCTTATCAGTAATCTCATCACAAGACCACAACTCCTCTTTAAGGAAATAGATCTCACCTCGCATAAAAAAAGAATAAAATTTCGACCTATGAATAAGAGAGCCAGCTCCAAATATGTTCTTTAAGAAATTTAAGTTTACCCATAAAGTTTCGGATGGCATTTTTCTTGTTAACAGGAGCCACATTCTAAGAATCCCTAACCAACTTGTCAAAACCATCAACTTCCAGTCAATAACGATAGAATCGAAAAGGAATAGGACCGTAATCATACCTGACTTCACGTAATAAAATAGGATGATGGTCTGAAATAACCGCATCCCAAGTAATAGCAGTGATATAGTGACACATGCTCACAAATTTTCAGAAACAAAAAATCAATCCAATTACTCATTTTAGAAGTAGATTTGAGGACACCATGTTATAGACACTTCCCTCCCTAAAAGGGACTTCATCAAGACCCGCGATGTACATGAATGAATTGAGAAAATCTCAGCGTCGAGAGCATTAAAAATCCGAACCATATCTGTCCGATTTATAATCTCCACTCATTAAAAGCCCCATCATAAGCAAGTTTACCAACCCATTGATTCGACACATGAGCCAAATAATCCCATAACATACGCTTTTCTTTAGCCTCTTGCGGCGCATAAATAACCACTCTCATAAGATCAATCCCTGATTTCAACCACACACCTCAAACAATGACAAAATAGTCTGATCTCGTAAAGCTACTCCTCCGAAAATAATTAGGATCCCAAATGCACAAGATCCCTCCGAGTTACAACGGAATCACAATGCACATAATCAAAATTAGAATTATCCCAGCAAGACCTTCACACTACTTAGATCATAGCCCCCATCTAGTTCTTGAAGACCCACAAAATCCACTTTATTTTTAACACACAAATCCTTTACCTAATCTTTTTTGGCCTTTTGGGCAAGGCCTTGAACGTTCAAAGACATAAAATTCATCGATTAACCCCAAATTCTCCTTGGGATTCAATGATCTCAGTGATATCCTTGATGCACCATCCTGAGGTTTATAACCCATATTTATGGCCCACCAACACAACTTCCTCCATAGAAATTAAAATATACCCCCTGTTCGCGCAGAAATAGAGTACTATAGAGTGACCCGAACGCTTGATTCTGAAATTTTTTTTGCACCGACTACCGAATTATCCTTTACCATCTTCAAGGTTAACAAACAATTGTCATCTCACTCATTTCTCCGTACGTCCTTATGTCAAGATAACATTAATTACCTTCATTCAAACCCTCCTCCGGATTGAAACCCTACGGATGAGACAAACTATGATATTCTTCAGTAACCTTTCGTGCCAATTCGATATTTTCTTTGTTCAATAAAGGGTATAAACCAAAAGGATCTTTCGAAAATAGTGTTTCAAGCACCTCCTCCACGTCACTCTCATCAATGCCATTATTTGCCTCGAGATCATTAATTTTGCCATCATAGTTATCCTCCACTGATAATTCGTCTTTCCTCCTCCTCTCGACAAAATTCAGGAGTCCACCCTAGAACATCACTTGCGCGCCACCCCATAAACCTTACCCCGAAAAATAATTTGTAAGCTCTCGTGAATGGTCTCACAAACTTATAAAGGATACAATTCTTTGGAATGAAATTCGACTCACATAACAACAACATCTAAATAACTCCACCCCAATTTAGCAGCAATCCTTTTGGAAAGTAGACCCGACCAGAATTAATAAACGGAACACCGTCCAATTCCACCAAACCAATCTACCATCCAGGAAGAAACTCGCGTAAGCTTGTTTACTAATGACCAAAACCAAGAGCCCACACCAACATTACCCCTAAAAGAACCTTTAGCTCGCAGTATCGAATTTGATAATACCCAAAGTTCTCCCAAATAGCAAATCTGGAACCAACATCAATAACCTCAATACAAAGCGCCTTCTTAAGATTGACTAAAAGGCCATCTGTTTGACTCTGCCCATCAACGACAGAGTGAGATCCTTCGCATTCAAACAATCATCTTCAAGGACAATCGTAGGAGGAGTGAGACCCATCAAACTTACTTTTATTCGATTCATTCTTAGTCTTATCCACGTTAACATTTCCCTTCATGTACTCTCTTTTGAATCTTGCAACATTAGCATAGAATTTCGATCGACCCACCCAAATCGTACATAAGTTATTTACCAAAACGCTTACCATCTTTTGTCCTCTTTGTTGGAATAAACGAATCGACCACGTGACCATATTGCTTACATGAGTGGAATATATCTTTAGCAGACAAGGAGTCCGGGAAATTTGTAACAAAAATTGAAGTCGAAATCTTTGACACATCATCTTCTTTTGAACGAAAGCTACCCATCTTTGGATTGAAGGGAGGTCTATTAATCGAAAATAGATAGGGTTTAATTGAGGCAGGGATTAATCGGAAACGGAAATGGAATCGATTTGAAGAGGAGAACAACATATCTAAATTACAAAAACCCAAGATGAGAAACCCGCATAACACCCTCGAAATGAGATTAATCAATCAATGATTAATCCCAATTTTAGGGGTTATAACAGGATTCAAACAAAAGGGAAGAAGGAATTTAGATTGTTAATTTGTGGAGTTTGAAAGTCGTCTTTGTTAGAAGATGTTCATCAATTAGGATTTTTGAATTGGGGTTTTTTTTGTTGAATATAATTTGGCTTCATTTGGTGATGTCTTCAAATATAAGATAAGAGGCCTATATACTTCTTTAACGATTAGTCGACAATATAGATTGATGGAAGTATGGATTTTGTGTGGTTACTCTCACACAAAAAGCATAAATTCTCTCGTTGTAGTGGTGTGGTTGACTAAAAGCTCATAATGCCAAAAGTGATACTTCTAATACTTAAATGTCTGTATTCTAAAGAAATCCTAAACTAACATGTAAACGAACATGGTTCTCTTTGATGAATAATAGCAACATTCTATACAATAGTAAATACCAAAAGCAACCCTTAATGGAAGGTCTAATCAATTCATCCCTTTCTAATCCACATTGATATTAACCGCATGCAAATCCAATTACGCTCCTGAAAAAAAATTTTCAATCTTCATCTCTCCTGACAACCTACTAATGGTATGGTGCATTAATTCAAAGGACGTATACATTAGTCATGACCAGAAGAGCCTCTGTCAATGTTGGCTAAACTTTAAGCATTTAACTTTCACCCTATTTGTAATTTTTTTTCCCAATCATATTCTTCATAACATGGGCAAACACTACTTACTGGAACATATATACCATGCATGATGCATACATTTTTGCCTTTTCTTCACCTAAACATATTTTCTTGTAAATCCTAACAACCATATCACCATTCTGAAAATCTTACTTTCAATCAAATAATTGTTTTTATAAAATACCCCAACCGGTTGTTATATGTTAACCTATACTGAACATCCTTATTAATCTCATAAAAATACAAGAAATCATTAAGAGAGCATAACATATCATGCCACACAGATTAGTGATAGATGGTTAATAGCAGCTTAGATAATCTACCAAATTTAGCTCAAGAAAAAGCACAACAGATATGTCATATGACCCTTCCAATGAGTCGAGTTTTCAAGTACCTCAGAGATAAGTAGTTCCAAAAAGTGCATCTGAGCTTATTGTTGGGCCGAGAGCTAATACCACTTTTATCTGACCTTTGTTCCTAACTTGACAAGATATAATGCACCAAATTAACATATGATCAAGCATATCAAGCAAAACCACAGACACGGCAAGGAACACAGAAAACATAGAATACGAACCCATAAAGTAAAACATAATCGCTAATCATCACACACTAGAGTTGTTATTGATCAGAAACCATTTTTTGCTGCAATCATCCAAAAAAAAAATAAATACAATCAAGGAATGGTTCAATGTACAACTTAAATGAGACAAATAATTTGATCTCACAGACTTGACTTTGAGAACAAATGAAAAAGGCCATAATCAGATTACTTGCCATGTGATATCAAGAGTTCACATGTTTTGAAGTTAAGCTTCATATCTTGTAAGGGTATTTTACACCATAATTTTGACTTAAGATCAAGTTTTTATGACAATTCATACCTGTCTTAAGGACAAGTCGGAAACTTGTCAAGAATTTCAAAACATACATAAAAGTATGATGTGTTTTTCCCATGAAATATATAACAAAATGCAATTGGAGTTTCTGTTTAATAGTTCAAAAGAGGGTTACATCAGGCTTACAAACCCATATGTCGTGAGCCTTCTTAATCTCCACATCGGGAACAACTGTTGCACACATCTTCTCCATAAGTTTCATCTGGTAACCCCAACGCACAACATTCTGAAACGGCTGGATGCTGTAAAATGATCGAGTGTATTGATTTATTATGTAAATGCATTTCTAATACTCAAACTATTTAACGGATACAATAGAGAACTTACCTCTAAAAGAATTGCCTCGATTTCTAATGCTGAGAACTTGTATCCACCAACCTTCATTAAATCAGCATTAGTACCTGAGTGGGAGGTCATACAAGATATTACAACGTTAAAAATAAATCAATTTAGAAAATTTTGAGATATGCTTACATGATTATTTGATTCAATGGCGATTGGGTTACATCTAGGCTGCTAGAAAAAATAAAAGCTTATATGAGAAGTTGGAATAAATCGCGGTATGTTTATAGGGTTTTAAGAAAAAGTTAGGGTTTTAGTTTATAAGTTATTAAAGGTAAATCACAAGGGATAGGTAATGTTTGTTTGTTTGAGTATATTAATTTTGTTTTGCAAAGTTATAACACAATAATTCGCGTGGTCTAGTGGTTGAAGCCTTTGTATGTGGATTAAATGGCCTAGGTTTGATTCTTGCAAGGGACTAAATTTTTAAACATTTTCCGAAATTTTCATGCTAGAGGTATCCATGTCATCATTGAGGTGGCATCTAGTCACTAATTCATATTTACACACTCATAGTTAGCCTCATATATAAGTTAATATATATATATATATATGCAATTCCCTTTACAATATGCTTGTGCCCTACATATTCCCCTTACAATATTGTTTATCAAATGTCACATTAAAGTTTTTTGCTCAAAGCCTAGAGACCTTTTTTCTTTATTGGTAACCTTCTTATCTTTTTGCCAACTAATCCATGGGATTTAACTCACGACCTAAAACCGTGTAAAACCCTTACCACGTTTAAAGACTTACATAAATTAAACTAAGCAAAATAATAGTGTTGGATAATTACGACAACAACCCTAAGTACGATACCCGAAAACACTAGATCGTACAACGTTCGCCGAGCAAACATCAAGAAAAAGGTAAATAAGATATATTTATTAATAAAAGGGACTTTAGCAGATTAACCGCGTGAACTTCATGTGAAAGAAAAAGATCGAGTTTAACATAGAAACTATTATGACAATATCTACTATTAACAAGCATTTGATAAACAATATCACAAGAATTGCATAAAACTTGATTTTAATTGATAACTAATTAACTAAAAGATTCGTAAAATTCACGGGTATTTAAAAGAAAAAAAAGTAACTTGTATATCATAAAATAAGGCGTTAGAAAGAGAGAGATGCGTATACACGGATGAAAAAGAAACTTAATAGAAATAAAACATAAATTAGACAATAGTCAAATAACCAAAAGAAAATTAAAAGTTGCATAATTAAGTTCAAACCACGTGGATTAGTCGGCCAAAAGGTCGAAAAACCATAGTTACCCAAAAAAGGGTACATGATCAACAAGGCAAACAAAAACCATAGTTACCCAAAAAAAGGGTACATGATCCACAAGGCAAAACATTGATGCAAGTTATTTAGACAGTCTTCACACATACAAATTTTGAGCTAATCAAAAAACCGCTGGCAAGTTTATAATTCAAGACTAGAATTGAGAGATTGAAGGATGAGACTTCAATTAGATGAGTTCATAGGATTCTGTGACAAATTCTGACAAATTCTGTATGGAATAACTCTCATAATCTGCAACATATAATTTGTAATTTGTTTATTTATTATTTTGATTTGTGCAAATGTGATTTAAAATTACCTTTTATACGACAGGTTTTGGACGTATCTTGAGGTTGCTGAAAGTAGTTGTTGATTTGAATTCCACATAAACAGGGAAGAACTTGGAGACATCATGAGCTTCACAAATAAAAAATTCCATTGCACCACTGCATCGTGTTCATTATGGCACTATGTCAATTTCATCTGAACCAAACTTAACTTATAATTTAAATAAGAGTTCAAGAGATGAGGTATCCACTAACCTGGGCTTCGAGTCGTCTATGAGAGGCATGGACCACTTGAGCACTGACTTCTCTGAATCATACCTGCATTTACAAAAAGACAAATATGAGCACCCTAAATTGATAAACACATGTATTGTTCACTTATGCTTAATCAATTTTCCTCAGTAGGATCTGTTGTAAAAACCTTGTTGACTTATTGTTCAGTTACGTAACAAAAAGACAAATATGAGCACCCTAAATTGACCAAGCCTGGCAGAACCGTTGATGGGATCTTCATCCGCAGGGCTTATATCAGTGATTGCACAACATTCCTAACAAGGGGTAGCACCGAATACATGCGGGTGGTGGTATTTTGGTTCTAAGTCAGATGATTGAGCCAAATATGGTCTACACTCGCTTATCCGGTCACAGTAATTTCTATGTCGATCAAAACAGAATTGAACATTAATGCTCCTCATTTATGTTGTTAGCTTAAATAACAAAGAATCACTAACAAACTCCTGCACATATTATCTTTGAAAGACTCTCTAGTTGTTTATTTGATTTGAAAGTAACCCATGTCTGAAGCCATCATATTTGACCTTTGTTGGTTAGAACTTAAATCTGCTGAGCATATCTATCAATGAACAAACATTGTCCATTGATCCGTGCAACATCAGGCAGATAAAGGGGGGCCATAATCGATTCTGGAACTACCCTTGCGGAAGAGGCATATGATTCTTTTGTTGATTTCATAAGTTGAAAGGGGCAAATTTGTCTAATTTATTATCTTTATAAAATCTTATCCATTCTTGTTGCTCTAGATTACGCGGTCGGTTTCACAATCTGTTCAGTTCAGTCTGTTTATGTAGAAGCGGACTAGTGTTATCTAGTTACCCCGTTTCACAATCTATTTAGTCTATTATATTAAATGTGTGTTTCAGGGGCATATTGCCCCAAACACCATTGAAATTCTCGTGCGCCTACGCAATAAGCAATTAACAGTTTTAATTCAGCATGAGATTTTCAAGGGTTTCAAGCAGGTTTGGGACAAACGCAATGACACTATCAAACTCTCAAAATCAACTACTTCTACTAAACTATCGTGCAACAGCACTAAGTTATATAAAAACAACAAAATCAAAGATATATGATATCTAAGATAAAACAAGAAGTTTACCTCCACTCGCCATGCACTAGCTCAACATTCAGTGCCTCGTTAATAGTTGGAAGATGGACACTGATGACAACATCTTCTAGAAGTAAACCTTCTGAAGCATTGTACTCGATTCTCACTTGTAATTCATTGCCATAAAGAGATGTTCGGCAGTTGACTGTAGTATAGAAATGAAAAAGTTTTTACATTCAAAATAGCAAAAACCTCATCCGAAATTTGCAAGATGCACATGGAGATAACACTTACCTCTGAGCGCGACGAGATAACAGCTTTAGCTGCAGAGGTTGCCTAGCCAAGAGTTAGTTTGTTTTTGGTCATCATTGCCTTTATAAAATAGTAGGTAAGCCATTTTGTTTCTGTCTCTCTTCTCCAAGCGACAGTGCTTATTTATTTATATAAAAAGCAATATCATATGGCAAACCCGCCATGAATGCAAATGTAAGTATTTGCCCCACCAAGATACAGATAAGCTCAAATATAACAGCAACACCATCAATAGCAACAAAATCAATCCATAAATCAAAGGATTTATAGACGGCTGGCTAAATAGTAGGGGTGAACCGGGTCTGTTTGGGTCGATCGCGGGTGGTCAGAACTGTAGCTTACGAACTCACCCACCATACCAACCGTATATGAGCCACAGACAGCCTACAAAACCCAAAACCGGTATTAACAAAACAGGGTTTGGTCGGGTTATTTAGCCAGCCGAAAGGAGCATAAGCCGAAAGTAAAATAGAATCTAGGTGGCACATATGCATGTTGTAGATGTGGCTGTTGTGGGTAGTGTGAGAGAGGTAGGAGAAGATATGAGAGAGGCGTAAAACAAATGAAATGGGTCGGGGTGAAGACATAAAACAAAGGAAATGGTTCGGGGTAAATTAATAAAGGAATCAGGTCGAATATGCATTAATGGAGTGCCTCGGGATAAAAATCTTGCTCTTTAGTATAAAAATCCTACTCTTTAGTATAAAAGCAAAGTCAGAACCATACATTGTGATTCTAAGCAGTAACAACAACAATCTCAGCATCAATACCACATGTCATTGGTATCTAATCAAAAACAATTTTAATCACAAATCAAGCCAAACAATCCTTTTTAGAAACATATATATATATATATATATATATATATATATAGGGATGGGTTCTAGGGAAAACCATATTTTGCTAGAAAACCCAGAAAACTCAGAAAACCAAATAGATGCCCTAAAAAACCAAACAGATGCCCTAATTTTTTGAGACTAAAAATTGGTTTTTGAGGCAAATATGGCCTCGATATAATGTCTATAAAAAACTCAAAAACCAAACAGATGCCCTAATTTTTTCAGGCTATACAAAAGATTTTTTAGGGCATCTGTTTAGTTTTTTAGGGCATCTGTTTGGTTTTTTTGGGTTTTTACAGAGAGTAAATCGAGGCCATATTTGCCTGAAAAAACAATTTTTAGCCTGAAAAAATTAGGGCATCTGTTTGGTTTTTTTAGGGCATTTGTTTGGTTTTTCTGGGTTTTCTGGGTTTTCCACCAAAATAAGGTTTTCTCATGATCCCATCCCTATATATATATATATATATATATAGTAGGGATCTAGTGAGAAGTAAATTAAAATAAGAAGTGGTGAGAAGTGACTAAAACCACACATTTGAGATGCAACGACTTTCATTAGATGCATTTCTATTCATCTAGATGCACCATATAGAGTTTCAAA